>JAEUWP010000169.1:0-30496 GCA_018524725.1 Podaxis mareebaensis | reverse complement strand
CAATCCTGTCACGAAACAAACCGAAGGTCGACACGTCACGACTAACAACGTCCCTATCCAAAACCAATCTAAACGACACCTCGCAGAGATCGACACTTGTTATAGGTAGATCGATCTGGAGTTCAATTACACAAAGGGGATGATGTTACACTCTTCTCGCTTCCGCCGCCATCCATGCCTCTCTCACATTCCTGCCTCGTTGTCCACCAACTGCCTTCCCGCCTCCCGACTTCAAGCGTCCACCTTGACCTGTCTTCCATTGCCAACTTCGGCCTCACCTCGGATCTTCCGAAGGAGCACTATGTTTAGCATTCGGGCTCGGTGATATGTTGTGTATTAATAGTCTGCCTTCTGTAGATCTCATCTTACCTCGGACTCGGTCATCTATACTTAGAGTACTGAAGTAACTACGAAGATTCTCCTTAAGGACTTGTAGGATAGCAATCGTCCTAGTATTTAGATAGCTCGTAAAGTAAGTAGAGCTTAGCTTTACGATCACTTGTACATAGCGCGAGAATAGCGAGGACTGTCTTCCGCTTTATCTTCTTGCTGCGTGAGAGCTCTACCTGCCTCGACAGGATAACTGGCGTAACAGCTAAACCTACGGAGTAGCCTGCGACCTTACAAGTCGTATCTCTCCCTAGGCAGTCCCTGCGAGATTTCCGACCAGCCTCTAGTTCTCTCCGGAGAACGGACGGGCGTTCCGCTTCAGGAACTTAATAGTGTCGGGGTGTCTTAGGACAGTATCTCTCCGCACTGAGACGACGTGTAGAAACCGTCTCTATGTAACATTCTCAGCCTCCTGATTAGCAACACCCAAATCAGTGCCCAAGACTGTGCTGCATACTTTTTCCACACCCCAGGCAGGTGAGATGAGGTAACAATTGCCATGCCTTGCTGGATAAAGCTGGGATCCTTGCCACAGAGGTGGTGGTTCTAGAGACTCATGTCATGAACTTGCTTTGGTTGCCAGATGACAATGTGTTCACTGAAGCTTCAACTTTGATACTATAAGTACCAAGATAAAAATGGCTGCCATCAGCCAGTCCTGCATTGCACCTAATTGTGAGCACAACAGCCCACTTATGGTGCTGGTTCTCATAGTACATGGGCCTATTTGTCAAATAATTGAGTAAAATCAAAACAATAATATAATAAAACCCCTTGAACTTTGCATAGTTAGAGGCCATGATACCCACAGATAGAGCAAGTTGGACATTGTTGAACTTGAACATTTTGTGAGGAAGCTCAATGGTATAGGATCTATTTTCTGATAATTTTTGTTATTCAGGAGTCATGTAAGGGACCATGTTATGCTGCATCCATGCATTGAGGTCTTCTAGAACTTCACTGGGAAGGTGGTAGCACAGCCAGTTCCAAAAAATGTGAAGGCACCAGACTGCCTTTTGTCAAAACCATCAGTTTGATCTTGAGAACATTCTCACAGGAGATTTCTAACCAGTGGAAAGAGGGCTTGCTCCCAGCCCCAGCTAAGAGACCAATCATAACCAAAGCCCCTGTGTCATCTTTCTACAGAAGCAAATCAGTTAGGAAAATAGATTTAACATACTGGAACTTTTTCTTACACTGTACTGAGTTGTTGTCACCTCATCCAGCCACTCTCCAATGTCTAGACTAAAACAGCTTCTGAGTACAATTAGAACAATGTTGCCAGTTTTTTTATCTCTGATGATATACAATGTGTCAGCATCAATAGTCTTCTGCAATTTTGCTGAACTAACAATAATAGGCTTGTGCCATAGGAGATAGTAGTCAGCCTTGGAGTTGTAGCACAGATGGTAGCCACAGATTGTGAATTTCTTTGGATTCACAGATCTACTTGCCTCAAAGGGGATATGATGTTTTGAGCCAGGGAAGTTGAATCTTCTCAATACTGTTGGCATTGTAAATCTGATCAGGGTCATTGTGGTAAGCTTTAGTGATTTCATTTTCTGTGAGGACTGGCCACTGGGAATTTGTTGTCATCATTAGAAAAATATCAATCTTTTGGTAACAGCATGCAATAGCTATTGAATCCTAGAAATATTGAGCCACATTTCTAGGTCCTCTTTTATAGGAACATGGGAGGATGATGTACTGGCCAAAATCACTTATATCGAGGTTGTCACCCTCTTCTATAATAGCATCCTCCATATTGTTGAACTGTACCACTCAGATAGTGTGCTGGTTCAATAGGATGTATTGCAGGTACTACTGGTCCACTGATGCATATATGTCAACCAAATAGCAACAAAACAGGCATCTACCATACAATAAAGTGTTGAATTGGTTATTTCAAGAGTGGATATAGAATGCAACATACATAGCATCTTAGGGTCAACCACTTTGAGCCATCTTCTGAAGCTAACTGATCCTCTCTGTTTCTTCTCCTTCTATTTCACCTGCTGCACCAAGTTCACTGCTGTTCAGTAGATGAGCCATTGTAGTGCAAGCCTAGATACCACCCATTTTCACCATAAAGGAAGAGCAGTGGATACTGGAGGGGTGTGTAAGCAGGATTGAGGTTACTGATGCAAAAGAGTGGTCTATCTCAGTACTGCAGGATGATATCATGAGATTTAGTGGTATAGGTTCCTCAAATGACAATAGCAAGTTCATCAACTACAGGGAAGTTATAGTAATGGGTGGTCCAGCTCAGGCAAGATGTGAAGGTGAATTTCCATGTCATGAATTGGATCATGGTGGTAGAGAATTTCAAAAGCATACTGATAGACATATTAGTGGTACTCCATGAGTATATCTTGAAGTATTGCTATAAGCCTTTGATCTAACTTGCATTCAACTGCAGCTGAGTTTCCAGAGCTACTCATGGTTCATAGACATAAATTTGAGAGTATTGCAGCAACTGACCAGCAGCTGGAGTGAGTATACCAGAATAGTGATGTAGCTTACTACTAATCCATAAGATAGGGCTTTCCCTCTTATGAGTGTTTACTGAATGATCTTCTTGAACACTGAGTGATATGAAGGCAAAGGCACAGTTGTACTTCCAGATATTATCATAAAACATGGAGCATTGTGTATCTGTTGAGGTGAGAAGAGATCACAAAAGCTCAGACAGTTCTTCAAAAAAGGGGAGGTGCAATCTTCTCCTCTAGGTAGCACATTCCAAACTGGGGTAAAGAAGCAGAGTTGTTAGTCAGCTTTCTGTCTAACTAATGTAGGCCACTATAGTATTGGCAACAAATGCTCATTGGGCTAAGGTTGGGATAATATGGTAGGTTGTGATTGGACCACCCTCTACAAAATAAGGTTCATGGTAGCTGAATTTGGTGGCTTGGAACACTTGCAGGTTGTACTAAGTAATTAACAGTACTGATTAATACTGCAGTTCACACACAAATGCTCCTACATTACTTACCTTGGGTACTGTGGGAGTCCTAGTGAAGATTCAGAGGCAGCATAGTGGATGAGGGGGTCAGAAGCTGACCTAGTCTGTGTAAATGACTATTTGTAGTGGTTTGGCTAACATATCATCAGTATCAAGAGTAAAGGCAATGCCAAAAAAAACAGATATGATCCACTGTAATGAAGGTGCACTGCAAACAGTTGTCACAGACCTAGAGCCCTGGTGAAGTGCATGCCTGGAACTGTGGGGAGGCATAGTGCCAATAACAAATCAGTAAAAAGAAAAATTGTGACAAAAGTATTATCTACTCACTGCACATGTTTCTTGTTTCTGGTCAGAGACCACTGTGGTGCAGCTGCAACTGCTCACTCTCAGGCCCACCACACCTTTGCTGAGCAATAGATCAGGCATTGAGTAACTGAGGAGTCTGGGATGCAGGTATTGGTAAAGGTACCTAAATAAGGCAAGGTTAGGATAAGCAAGAGCAAATAACATCCACCCACTGGTCCAGTTCTGGAGGAGTGTATAGCTGGATGGTTCTCTATATTAGCACTTGCAGATGAGGCAGGTGCTCAGAGTGAAGCCAATATAGAAGTGTTCTGAGTCCTTGGGGTAGGTGAAGGTGATATGGGTCTTAGGCCAGAGATGTGACAGTGATGAGGACTGGAGTGATTATTAACTTGTATCTCTCAGAGTGCCTGATGAGTTCAAGCTTGATAGCATTGAGGTGTGTTCAGAATGTCTTCTACCCTAAGATAATCCTTGTTATCAACCTGAAAAACTCTCATAGCATAGGAGATATTATATACTCACATATTTGTGTGCAACTGAGATGTAGATGAACACATTACAATGCCACATCACACACTTGAGTGTGTGTGATATGTAACTGAACAGGGAAGATTCCCAAAGCTATGTGCCTGAACACAAAATGTAAGAGCCCCCACATCTGGGATTGACATTCTGAAGAAGTCTGGGATTGATACTCTCAGAAATGTCCTATAGTAGATGCTCTCAGAAAGGTTCTATAGTAAGTGCTCTCAGAATGGCCCTTTAATAAATGTCAAGGGAAAGCCAGCAGAGAGCATTGTTTAAGCAACATACCCTTGAGTGAAGCAATCAATAACCAAAGGAGGAACTGAGATAATTGCCCCCAAAAATGTCAGCCAGGTCATTGGACAGCTCCTACTTCCAAATTAAAAGGCAAATATAAGCATGCTTGCGAGCAGTGAGCATGCAGGAGGCGCGAGCTCGAGCTCGAAGGCCCTCGCGAGACCCGCCAGCCAATCAGAAGGCTCCTTTGTCCCCCGTGAGAAACGCCAGCTCTCGTTTGATAATAAGGTACCCTCGAGTGAAGCAACCAATAACCAAAGGAGGAACCGAGATAATTGCCCCCAAAAATGTCAGCCAGGTCATTGGACAGCTCTCACTTCCAAATTAAAAGGCAAATATAAGCATGCTTGCGAGCAGTGAGTGTGCAGGAGGCGCGAGGCTCAAGCTCGAAGGCCCTCGCGCGACCCGCCAGCCAATCAGAAGGCTCCTTTATCCCCCGTGAGAAACACCAGCTCTCGTTTTATAATAAGATGTACAATCGTGCCCTCTTGTCGTTATGGTACTGCAAATCGATCGAATCCGACACATTATGGGATAGCCCCCATAACCATGCAATGTTTTGTTTATCTGGCCGTCGGGCGGAGGCACCTTGTTAAAGAATTGGTCCTTCAAGAAAATAAACAACATGAACGACGTATGAACCAGAAGGACCCACGATTTCACGCCAAAGTCAACACTAGTGACGATAGAAGCTTGAGGTTGTTCTGTCGTTCGCAGAGTGAGTTAAAAATGCAACTATGGGCCGAGCCCATACTTACGGTTCACAACAAATTGAGCGTTCCTGCTATCAAAAGTGCCTCGAAACATTTCCTCGTAAACGCGACACTCTTTTCCTGCCGTATAGGGAAATAGGTTTTTACCCCAGGTAAGCCAAAGTGCCGTCGAGGACATCTGAAGGCAGCTGACGCCAGTTAAGAACACGAAATTGTTCAGCATCGGTACCCTTTGTACCTGTAGTTGCGGTGGTGTCTCGAAATCGTCTGGAGCTGCAAAGGTGGGATGGATTATGAATAAAGCAAGTTGCTGTGGCGATAGTTAACGTTTGCGGAGCACATTTCTAGGGCAGGACATACTGTAACAACGCCTACTCTGCCATCCTCATACGCGAGATAAATTGATTCAACTGGAGCATTCAATTGGATGTCGATCATGACGTCGTAGATGTCCTTTACGGAACCGTTTGTTACCCTCTCGAAGTATGGAATTATGAGAAGTCGCGAGTCATCCACGAGGACAACAAGGTGCTGCCCGCAAGAGGAAACGTGAACTGAAGATGTAATCAATAAATTAGTGCCAGATGTAACGCAGTATGAAGAACAACTCACCTGCTGGACAACTTTGGCTTTGTGTATTGGAGAGCGGTGACGTACGGGTGACGTTCGACAAGATTGTGTCATGTCGGACAACCACTCTGTCCCGGTTCTTCCACGTGCTGGCCATAGTGTCTCTGTTTTTATTCTTCCGCCGATTCTTCGAGTTCTCTGACAGGTCTTCCGGCTTGACATAGCCTACGCGAAAGTACCACATCCCTCGGCGTGATAACTGAGACTCTGTAAGCGCTAGGACACATTCCGCTGTCTTCGATTCTGCGCTTTCAGTCATGGAAGAGCTCCAATTGGTGTCGGCGTCAGTAACTCTACGCCGGAAGGCTTTGAAAATGTTAGTTCCACACGCGAAGGCGTACTTGTCGTTTACTTCAACGTAATGAACGTGTCCGAGCTCGGCTTGGCCCAAGTACCGTGGACGGCGCAGCCGAGCAACGTTCGCATAGGTGCCCCTGCCTTGTACCCTCTCCCTTGAACCAAGATTCGTGTTTCCTACATTCGGCATCTGTCTCTGGATGCCAGTCGTATGCTCTACGAGTCTTCCCGTACGAACATCCCAAAAGACGAGACAATCCCCTCCACCGACGAGTAATGTGGGATAAACGAAGCGGAAAGCACTGGACGGCACATTTCCTGGAGGACGGAGAAGAGCATGAGGGACGAATTTCAGACGACCTCCCGATAAGTAATTCTGCGCAGGATTAAGCTGTGCATCATCTGGCCCTGACTCTGGAACAACCTCAAATTCACCGGGGCTGGATATCCCGGAGTCGTCGCTGACCAGACGCCAAACTTCTTTCGCAGCGTACCCTTGCCCATGCAATAAGGGAGAGCGATCAAAGATTAAGAATCCCTCTCCATACTCGCAATGAGCATAAGGTTTCACATAATTCTGATGATAGTATCAATAACTTGGAAACGAATAGCAGATTTTGAGGGCATACACGCTGCAAACCCCAGATAAGTGCTCCAGTATCGATATCTACCACCGCCAGTCCACCTGTTGTATGGGTGGTAATGAAAAATCCTCGCTTCTCATCAACCTTGATGCGATGCACGTCGGGACGCCCAGGGAGACCGCAATCGTAGGTCGTGATACGGGACGGTCCCTCGCCAAGCCAGCCAGAGCGAATGTCACAAGCACGACGGCCTTGACAGTTCGTTCAGATGAATAGAACCCGATCGAGACTTCGCTTACATAGGTCTTTCCAGTTATCTGCTTCACCTAGGAACCGTTTTGAGAGCCAACCAAGTGAAGCAACATCCGAGAACTGGATCTGATCGTGGGGGATGAGATGCAGACTCGGGTGTGCTGCTGCTTGCCGGTAAACGGTAGATTCGTGGTGGTCTATGATAGTTTTCAAAGTTTTGCAAGTGGAAAGGCAGGTAGCGATATCGGGGACTGGAAGGTGCTTAAGGATTGAGAGTAGTAATTCAGAAGGGAGACTGAGCAGCACGATGGATATGATAAGATGATTATAGGTTGGTGCGTGAATCTTTGAAGGTGGTTGTCACGAGTCACGGTGGTCAGTGTTCTATTTTCTCCTCACCAGGTGAACAAAAAGGGAAGAAAGATGGAAAGGGGGTGGTGGAGGTCGTATCCGCGAAATTTCCACGATATTCAGCGTATCAATTACATACCTACTAAAGCTATAGGATGTATATTGAAGAGATGATACCTCCATCGGAGGTAAAAGATGAGCGAGCGCAGCTGAATCCAACGACCGCTGGGCTTCGCAACCGATCGAAAGGGGATGTAGGCTCGAAATAAAGTAGGGATAGGTAGAAGGAACACGATAAATGTTGCGAAATTTAAGTGGGACACAGGTAGAAATCAGGGCAAAAACGAGAGAGGTAATGTTCCTTAAATTGGGAAACACAACCTCAATTTTTTGGCTGCTAAGGCGGAAGGTACATGGCTTTATATACACATAGAGGCACAAATCTGAACAATCACTTCGGAAGAAGGAAGCATATTCCGGGATGAGGGATCTTGTTACACATCAGAGGGTATGAATAATGGCTGCGAAGATAACCATGGTGGTACTAGAAGAGTCTGGAAGTCTTCAAACTACGGCAGGTGTTCAGCAATCCACCAATCCCCCTGTTCATTACAAGAATGAGAGCAAGTGAACGAGAGACGCAACGAAGTCCAGCCTGAGAAGCAGGAGATTTATGCCTGGTAACCTTCGTAATACTGGGGTTGCTCCTGAATCCCCCTCTGCTGCTTGGGAATGGTCGACATTTCAAATCCCAAGCACGTGGCGATGATAGTAAACCGGGTTATGCAGCAGATAACCAGGCCCGCTAAATGCAACCGCATTCGTGCTGCACCTACTGGGAAGCTGATATTATTACTATTCAGAATTCCTTGCTTTACAGCAGGGTACAATGAATAGATGATGAAGACGGGAGAAATGATGAATGTAAGGCGTCGAGCAATCTACGAAGGAAGAGGAGATGAAACCGTTGAAGGACTAGAATTTGGAGAGCACAGACCTTGTGATCGTTGGTCTGGTTATGTCTGGAATGAACGTAAAAAGCTACCGAGGAGATTGCGATGTTGACCGCAGTTATGAGAAAGAAGGAGATATACGCGTTATAGAGATTGTCCAACGTTCGTGTCTCTACCGCGGTCACGGGTGCAAGACTGAACGCAACATAACTCATGCTCAAACCAAGGAGAATGACAGTCAAGATTGCATCGACGTTTATCTTGATGTCGCGAAGCACCTTGGATGTCCGCCCTAGCGCCTCTTCACGACGGGAAATAAGCGCCAGAATGCCGGACGCGAGAAAAATCTCGGCAAGAAATTCCATCGCATTCCATGCACCATAATAAGCATCAGTAAACTCGGGGTAACCAGTTGTGTTCCGGTTGTACTCGAGACCCCAGTATGCCCCATGAAGGGCATAAGCCGTCGTGAACATTAGCGTAGATAGGAGGAGAAATGTAGGAAAGATGGGTCCAACGGTGAACTCAGGTGAAGTAATAGAGTTTGGTTGTTGGACGATGCGCCTGCGTATGTTGTTGGCTGCCTGGATTGCTTGAAGAGCAGTCAGGACAGCGAAAATGACACAGAACGCGAAGATGGCGGCATTTATCGGTTCAAGACTCAAGCCCGATAATGAATTGCCACCCCCGTGCCTTGCCAGTACGACTGAGGGGAGGAGAACACAGAGCAAAGTGAGGAGCTTTAGATCGCAGGGGTACATCACTTGTGGAAAGGTCGTGGCAGAAGTTCAGATAAATGACGGTGCGCTATATGAGCATTTCGGTATTCAGAGATCACTTAAGCTAAAAGTAAGGTGATAGGAATAAACAAGCTGTTACATATGTACCTAAATTAAATTACCTGAGGGTGAAATTTGAAGGCTGTGTCCATCGGGAACTCAAGGCAACAGCGTTCTATCAACCATCTGTCAGCCATGTCATTATGAGCATTGGATAGCCATCTAATAGCTGTTTTCTGGATACTGGTCATATGTTCTACAAGTCCTCCCATGCGAACATCCCAAAGGAAGAGACAATCTTCTCCACCGACGAGTAATGTGGGATAAACGAAGCGGAAAGGCCCGGATGACACGTTGCCCGGAGGACGAAGAAGAGCGTGACGAATTTCAGACGACCCCCCGATAAGTGACAGTCACTCCTACGGATTGCAGCGGCGGCTGTTGAAGCTCCGTTATCCAGGGCCCCTAGCTGCGCCTCGTATCAGCTTGCACCCGCCCCGGGTCCCTTTGGAACTTCTTAGGTTGCCATTGATAAAAGGCTCTGAGTAAGGGAATGGCGTTGGGTTGCTGGCGCCGTGGGTTGTGCAACGGTTTGCAACATGGATATGCTTGGATAGATGGTTCTGAATACGACGTGAATATGAGGAGAGGGTAAAAGAAACATTTTTCAAAAAAGTTTCCAGGTGCCGTGGTCTGGACTTACTGAGAACGCGAAAGCGCCTTTGCGGTGGGAGCCATTGCCTTTAGTTGGAGCGGGGAAAGTGACGCTTTGATACCAGTGAGAGTGTGAGACAAGTGGGTGGAAAGAGTGTTTCTTGTTCTTTGGGACGTGATAAAGAGGACATGGGAGCAAGGCTAGTATCTACAATACTTTGCCATTTAAAGTAATAAGGCGTCACTAGAATAGTCTCAGCCTACACATCTGAAGCTGACGCCAGAGTACCCCAGGAATGGTAGTTGCAAGAACTTGGACATTCTAGACGTGGGATGTTTTTTGGGGTTCTCCCAGCTGACTCGCGTCGAACACGAGGCGAAATATGTCCGTCTGAGCTCGACGCACGGGTTCGTGGATGGCATACTTACGGATGCACACAAAATTAGAACATTCGTCTAGTCATTGAGTCAAGCTTTGTTCACGAGTCCGATAAGAATGTATATAGAGACGTTTGATACAGCGGAACATAGCTCAGCGATATGAGAAACAACAGGAGATGGTAGAAGGATTGAAATGTCTGGTCCTCGAGCGTACAAGCATTCTGAGTGGGTACCCAATCCTGCTGATTAGTGTATGTCGACCACCGACCACAATGTCGACGCTTCTCCCCTTCCACAAATCCATCCTCGAGGAGACCTTCCGCAATGAGGACACAAAAGGAAGGACAGATCTACAGGACTAAAACGTCCAATCTCCTTGGAATGAGGCGTTCCTAGGAATTTTTCTCCTCCTTCCCATCATGGAGTCACTCCTACGGGCTGAAGCGGCGGCTCTTGCAACTTCATTATCAGGAGTCCCAACTGGCCCGCGCCTTGTACCAGCTCGCACCTGCCCCGGGTCCTTTGGGGACTTCTTAGGTCGCCATTGGTAAAAGAGTCTGAGTAAGGGAATAGTGTTGGGTTGTTGGTGTTTGTTTCCTGTGCGACGGTGTGCGATATGGATATTTTTGATAAATGGTTCTGAAAATCGGAAAAAAAAACGTGAATGTGGTGAAAAGAAACATTCATTAAGAAGTTTGTAGGGGCCGTATCCTGGACTTACTGAGAATGCGAAAGCGCCTTTGCGCTGAGAACCAATGTCTTTGATTGGGTTGGGGAAGATGCCATTTTGGTAGCATGAGAGTATAGGGTAGGAAGGCAAAAAGTGTGTTCCGTCTGCGTTGGGGACGTGAAAGAGGATGAGGAAGCAAGGCTAGTGCCTGCACCACTTTGCCGTTTAAATGATAGAGCGTTCAGTAGAACAGCCTCGACCTTGCGCATCCGAATTCGATGCATGGGCTTGTGACAGAAGACTTACGGATACGCGCAAAATTAGAACATTCGTCTAATCATCGTGAGTCAGGTTTTGTTCGCGAGTCAGATAAGGATATACATAGAGACGTTTGATACGGAGGAACATGTCTTGAAAATGCGGGAAACACCAGGAAGAGGCAGAAGAATTGAAATATCTGGCCCCTGGGTGTGCAAACATAAATATATGAAATATATGCTATACTAAGTTGGGTACCCTGGCTGACCTAATCCTGCTAATTAGTGTATGTCGACCACCGACCACAATGTCGACGCTCCTCCCCTTCCATAAATCTATTCTCGAGGAAGTCCATGACCCAGCAACAAGCGATCTACTCGTCCTCGCGCGCGGGCTCGGGCTCCGGCGCATAGTATGCACGCTCATGAAGATCTACGACTCGAACAAGAATCTTGTGTTGCTCGTTAACGCGACGCCGGAGGAAGAGTCCGCGATGGGTGAGGAATTGGGGATTATGGGGTGCCGAAAGCCTGGATTACGCGTTGTGGGATATGAGACGCCCAGTAAAGTCAGGTGAGTATAGATGCATCGACGGTGTGTGTTGCATATAATGTCCGCAGACAGGACCTTTACAAGCAGGGTGGACTCATTTCTGTAACGTCGCGGATTCTTGTTGTCGATATGTTGCAAGGAGATATTCCGACGCATTTGATTACAGGCATGCTCATTCTCCATGCTGAAAAGTACGTTCGTAGGCCTCTTGGCTGCTTCTCCCTCGTTGATGCAATACTTAGGGTTACACCCCTCGTCTCAGAAGCCTTCATCGTCCGCCTCTTCCGTGAGAAGAATCGAAATGGTTTTGTGAAGGCGTTCACAGATCAACCGGAACATATTACTAGTGGAATGTCGCCGTTGAAGAATATCATGAAAGAGCTCCAGCTGCGGAGGGCGCATTTATATCCTCGGTAGTAGGCCTTATGCCGTTCCTTCCAAGCAAGGGTTACGTTCCTGATTCAGCCCAATAGATTCCACGAGCATATCAACAAGTCCCTCGAACGCCGACGTGCTGACGTCGTCGAACTTTCCCAACCACTCTCGGACTCGATGTCAGAAATCCATCACGCCATAATCCAATGTATGTCTGCGACACTCTCGGAGCTCAAGCGTTCCAACACGAATGTACGTGTTACTTGACTCCTAGGCACATCTAAGCCTAACAGGGTTGCAGCTCGACCTTGACGACCTCAACGTCGAAAACGCCTACTTCCGCTCATTCGACGCCGTCGTCCGATACCAACTCGCACCAGTGTGGCACAAAGTCGGCCCAAAAACGAAACAACTCATAAACGATTTAAAGGTCCTCCGCCAACTCCTCTTGTACGTCCTCCCGCCGCAACCACTCTCCTAATCAACACTGAACTTGCACTTGTACAAGCTACCTCTTATCATACGACGCCCTCTCTTTTCACGCATATCTCGAAACTATCATCGAGTCCAATACCACATCCTCCATAACTGGCGGACCCAAGGTCCACCAATCCCCATGGCTGCTTACGGACGCCGCGAACGTTATATTCAAAGTTGCCAAACGTCGATGTTTTGTCGCCTCCAAGCTTCCGAAAGAAAGGCCCGTTACGGACCCAGAAGTACTCGACGTAGACGACGAAGAAGCATGGGCTGCTTTAGACGAACTCGAAGGTACCCGAAACGTCAAAGCAAAAGAGAAAGCACAAGATGCGGATCGACCGTCCTGGCTACCAAAATCAATCCAACCAGTACTCGAAGAACAACCGAAATGGGATCTATTGTCTGATATTTTACTAGAAATCGAATCGGAAACGATTCGCCTTTCTACCAGTAAGAGTGCAGCTGCGCAACAGGGGACAGATACAGTTTTGGTCATGACATCGTCCACGAGGAGTTGTGATTTGATACAAGAATTTTTGCATACAATAGATCCGGAGGCTGGGGCTGGGCGGAAGGGAAGGGCGATGATGAGACAGAGGTTGAGGGACTATTTGAGGTGGAGAGGAAGGCTTGGTGCTCCTAATTTTCGTAAAAATGTCGCCGGAGCGAATTCGGAGGTGGGTCGGAACGGTAAAGAGAAAGAAAGGGAGAGGGAGGATAATGTGAGCGAGGCGCTGAAGAAGAAGGATAGGGAGAGGGCGGAGAGAGCTGCGAGTCGCAGAAGAGTAAGAGGTGGTGCGCCGAGTAGGGGTGGAGCGGGTGAGAGGAACGTTGGGGGTGCGAGTGGGAGCGCGGGAGGGAATGGAGAGAAAGAGGTTATAGATGTGGATAAATTGGACATGATGCCACTGTATGCGCTTTCTTTCACCTCACTCATCTATCCTCACTTGGCTTCACACAAAACAGGGTTACGGAAAACGACGTAGCAGCGACTCTGTCGACCTCCAATCACCTCGACTTTGACCTCGATCTGCTCACACAATCTGAATTTGAGGAATCCTATGGGTTGCTGGCAGCTGAACAGACGATCGTAATTAGGGCATATTCGGATGATACGGATGACCGGATGTTGGCAGAGATTCAGCCGAGGTTCATTGTGATGTTCGAGCCTTCTGTCGAATTTGTTCGGCGAGTCGAGGTACGCTTCTGCACTTCCCCTCGTAAATTGAAGAAAAGTAATCAAGGACACCGGCATGGGACGTAGGTTTACAGAAGTTCATATCCTGGACTTGCGGTACGGGTGTATCATATGGTGTATGCTAATTCATGCGAGGAGCATCGGTACCTCGCGGCGATTAGGAAAGAGAAGGAGGCGTTCGAGAGATTGGTCAAGGAACGCGGGGTATGTCTCGCTCCCTCATGCATCCCGTTTGAAATGCTTATGGCTATGCTTGATCCAGTCGATGTTGTTGACGCTTGAAGAGCGTCGAGAACCGGGCAGTGGCAGTGGAGAGAGCGTCATCAAAACCATCAGTACGAGACTCGCGGGTGGGAGACGGGAGTTGAGTAAGGAACTTGCGAGGGTACGTTCCCGGTGTTTTTATTTCTCAAGAGTACGGGGAGTAGTGCTTATGATGAGGGTAGGTAATTGTGGACATGCGGGAGTTCCGCTCGACGTTACCTTCCTTGCTCCATGCCGCAAATGTGCAGGTCGTGCCTGCTACCTTGACGGTGGGGGATTATATACTTACACCGGATATCTGTGTTGAGAGGAAAAGCTTGGCGGATTTGGTATCGAGTTTCAACAGTGGACGGTTGTGAGTGCTTCCTTCTCGTTGGCTCCTGTTATTTTTTTTCTTGTGGGGTTGGGGGTGTTGAAAGTTGGTCCGCAGGTATACTCAGTGCGAGTTGATGTCTGTTCACTATAAACACCCTGTGCTTTTAATTGAATTCGAAGAAGACAAAGCGTTTTCGCTCGAGGTGAGCCCCTCACCACCCAAGTACATCTCCGCTTACACTTAAGTTTAGGTCATTTCGGACATGAAATCTTATACCAAACCGACCACCAAATATCCCAAGAAGACCAACGCAAGCAAAAACCCCGGAAACGCGTTCACCCCAGGTGAAGACCCCATGGCACCACCAACAACAGCACCCACGATTCAAGCAAAACTCGTTCTCCTCACACTCACCTTCCCGCGTCTGCGCATCATTTGGTCCTCGTCCCCCTACGCAACAGCTGAGATCTTCGCAGACCTGAAAGCGAATCAGGCCGAACCAGATGTCATTGGCGCGATCATGGTTGGTGCGGATGGGGATCCAGAGGTGGGCAAGGGTGTAAATGCGGTTGCGGAAGAGCTGATGAGGGCTTTACCTGGGATTGCAGGGAGTGGTGGGACGGCAGTGGCAGTGATGAGGAGGTGTAAGAGCGTGAAGGAGCTGTGTGAGTTGAGTGAAGAGGATGTGAAGGAGTTGGTTGGTGTTGGCCCAGGGAGGGTCCTTTATGAGTTTTTGCATAGGGGAGAGTAGTGGGCGGGGAGGGATGTGCTAAGGCTCCTAATTCGTCTGTTGATGCTGCACAACGCCATGACGCGCCGGGCCGTGTATCTCCACAGTCAATTTCCTCCCTTTCCAAGTCTTCAGATTCCTTTATAGACTTTGGTTCGTAGGTGCCAGGGACATGATGTAAACCGCGAAAATCAATCGTAACATCATCTGGGTTACTCCAGGGTGGATTCACACGAGTCCAAGCGTCTTCGAACAACTGTCGAAGTTCGTTTGAAGAGAAAATATATGTAGGTGAATTGTCAGGAATTTTGGTGATGTTATGAACTGATGGAATAATACTCCATTAATCCGAACGACACACGGTTAGGGTATTAGTCGGATCGGTGCGAAGAAGAGAGTCCTTTATCCGTGCGGATCGATAGCCCTTTACTATGAAGAAAGAAAGGTGTTGATGGCATGGAAGGACTACCGAGCTGCTACGAGAGCTTCCCTCCTCTTCTAGTTGCTTTAACATGTACCCTACTCATACTAAGTCGCCTTCCCCACAGCTCCTGTCATGTAAAAAAGAAAGAAGAAAGTACCATTACCGTTGCATCGACCCATCCAAATGAAAGTATCATATCATTGTTGCACCCTGAGATTCCCAATTACTGTAAGACCTGCTTTTTGGTTCCAGGTTGCATATGTGAACTGCTAGATCTAAAACCGCTTCAATTCCGTTCTGGAGTGACTGGCATACCGGAGGGATGGCCCAAGATCCAATCTGTGGCCGACCTGTCTGCGAGCGGTTCGGGTTTGAGACATTAGAATTTCTGTAATATTTGAAATGGCTAACCCCAAGCGTTCTTGCGTATTCTAGAAGGCACCGGACACATTCAACTTTCGGCGTCTTTATATGGAGCATCAGGCATTCTGCCCGAACTCTCAGGGGAAAGAGGTTGACGCAATCGTTCGGCTTCGAGTTCGAGTGACCGCTGCCAGCCCTTCAACGGTTATTATTGGCGCCGAGGGCATTCGTACTCATGAAGCAAGACCAACGTACGTGAATTACAAGTCCAATAATAGCTCAAAGCAAGCTACGGAGAAATGAAAAGGACGTGCTGATTAATTGCGGCCTTGCATTGATGTCTACAAAAATAGCGAACACTTCGTGAATTTGTCGCCTGTGGGCGTATATATACCCTTTCTACTACACACTTTCCTCCCAACACCCTCCTGTTCACCTCTTACACAATGACAGACAGAAAGATTACGATGCCCTACGGTAAAGCATTCTCAATTGACTCTTTATGCAGCTCAATAAACTTCCACAGTCCGCTTGGGCAACTCCGGTCTCAAGGTTTCCAAAATCATCCTCGGTTGCATGTCGTATGGTAGTCCGGAATGGGAAGGATGGGTGCTCCCCGAAGAGGAAGCTATAAAACATATCAAAGCAGCGTACGTTTATTCGAGATGTCCATACATCCCCAACTGACTTTTACTGTGAAACAAACAGATATGATGCTGGTATCAATACCTTTGATACAGCTAATGTATGTATTCGTTACTTCCGCTGGGTATTTTTTGTTGATATGTGCTGCAGGTATATTCGAACGGTGTCTCGGAGGTCATCCTCGGCAAGGCCATTAAACAGTTGAACCTCCCGCGGGACGAGATTGTCGTCATGACCAAAGTGTTCTTCCCTGTTGGCCATACCACGAACGTCAGATTTGAGTCCCTCGGGGATCCCGACAAAAAAGGTTACGTGAATCAGCACGGCTTGAGCAGGAAGCACATCTTCGACTCTGTAAAGAAGAGTTTGGAGAGACTTCAGCTTGATTACATTGACGTTCTCCAATGTGCGAGGAATATCTCACTTAAATCTCTTCCCGTGACACTGACACTCCGGAAGGCCACCGTTTTGACCCAGAGACCCCGATTGAAGAGACTGTATGCATCCACAATTTTACAGAAATAAATGTTTTACTCACTGATTTCGGCAGATGCAAGCACTTCACGATGTTGTCCAAGCTGGATATGTTCGTTATATTGGGATGTCCTCCTGCCACACTTGGCAATGTAAGTGGTTTCAGTGGCCTGCACGTCGCATTATAACTGAAGAATGACTGTCTTACCCTTTAAAGTCTCTGCAATGCAAAGTATGTTACAAGTTATCTCACCCACCTTGCAGCTCGAGCTCACAGTTTTAAGACTATGCGATCAATAACAAATTGACCCCGTTCATTTCCATGCAGAATCACTATAATCTGCTCTACAGGGAGGAAGAACGCGAGATGTTCCCGACGCTCAAGGTTCGTCTTCCAGCATCCAACAGGCGTTTCAATTAATTTTTCCTATAGTGGTTCGGGGTTGGTGCTATCCCTTGGTCACCAGTTGCTCGTGGAGTCCTCTGCAAGCCACTTAATGCTGCCGCTACGAGACGCACGGAGACTGATCAATACCGGGATGTATATAACCTAGACTCTCCGGCTACTCAAGAAATTATTAGTCGGTTCGTGCTCACACAACACTTGAGTTTAATGGGGACTGTCACTGATTGCCTCGCGTAGCGTTGAGAAAATTGCAAAGAAGAGGGGCATCAGCATGGCTCAGGTTGCAGTCGCGTGGATCATGAGTAAGCCTGGTAAGTAGTGATAAAGTCTCAAGACAGGAGACAATTCCAGGCATGTCATATTAACACAAATTACAGGTGTGACGGCTCCAATTGTTGGAACGACTTCTTTGGACAATTTGTATGACCTTCTTGGTAAGTGTTTATCAGTCCGAGTCTTGGAGGTTTGCTCACGAGGGAATAGGCGCCGTAAATGTGAATTTGACGCCAGAGGAGATCCAGGAGTTGGAGGAACCGTACAAGCCCCGGGAGATCTTTGGCCATATCTAGGTAGGCATAACATTTGTTTAAAGAGACCACACAATAGATATTCTTTCGCTGTAGACCTAATATAGACTATAGCTCTACTAGACTACCGAATGAGAGAGCTACATAAGATGCGTTCTAATACGTGAGGCAAAGCAACATGCTTTCGCCCCTAATAAAGAGTCGGAGTGGGGAA
Source organism: Podaxis mareebaensis (assembly GCA_018524725.1). Taxonomy (NCBI): domain Eukaryota; kingdom Fungi; phylum Basidiomycota; class Agaricomycetes; order Agaricales; family Agaricaceae; genus Podaxis; species Podaxis mareebaensis. Next base: position 12,523 of record JAEUWP010000169.1, on the reverse strand, counting down.
CCACAGGTGCCACCGCGAATTCAAACGACAAATTGTACTTAATTAGCATGTAAAATCAACATTGCGCCAGGGCATTTGGCCCTGCGTTCTCTACCATCCCCGACTAACGCGTTCACCCAATCACCTTGCATTGTCTAGGAACAACTTAGTGAATTACCACGTTTTAAGTCTGAGCCCAGCCGCTTGTTGCATTCGAAACAGAAGATTAACGAATTGGTCTTTTAGGGTGGATGGGGAGGTGTACGTGCCGCTATTTGGTGAGAGGTAAGATGGAGGTAATGAGGAGTGTGCCCCAATATCTTCAACATGTCTCTTTTCTGGCTTCACCGTCCTGCATATGAGGTGCCCTTCACCATTACGAGCACTAGAGGCGTCTCTGGTGACGAGATACCCCAACTCCACACCAATTTTCCCCAATCCTCTGGGGAGCCTCCCTCCGCTTTGCGTGGATTTGACAGCGTGGAAGTTAAGCCAGGGCAGAAGCGAAAGATAGCCCCTTGCCTTTATCCAAGTATGATCCGAGTATTTGGGATGTGGAAGCGCAGGGTTTATTGGTACGACGGTAATAGCGGTCGGCCCGTGGCGAACGGTTGAAGGGAACTTGAAGTGTTTCGTAATCAGGGGCCTATCTTTTCTGCTTTCTTACTTAGTGGAATACTTGTTGTGTTATAACAGACAACTCCTAAACTTCACCTTCAGATATGAATGACGTTCAGACTTCGTTCCGTGCATTGGTTGAAATAGGAAATCCAAAAGTATCACCAACACCCGCCATTTCTTAAGATGCTTCAAGCACTAGATGCAACTTTACAAAATGACGGAGATAGTGCAGGTTACGTGTACGACACATCCAGATATTGCGAGACGATGGATTGTGCTATTCAGCGGCGACATCTTTTTGCATGACAGCTTTACTCTTCTTGTCCTTTACCTCGCTTTTCATGTTCTAGGTAGATATTCTTCAGACAAACCCCAGTGTTCTTTACAGTAGGGGGAATTTGTGTACAGTATCCCATTCCCCGGTTCAATTCGTTGCCGTTGCCGTAGCCCAATCCCAACGTCCAAAGAAGTGTGTATAGGCAAAACACCCACATGATTGCAATGTACAGTTTGCAAAGCCAAGGCTAATCAGAAGGGGAAAGGGATGGAATACAGAAAGAACTAACGAGAACAGATCCAAGGCACTCGATAGGAGACAGAGTTCGAAGCTGTAACTGAACATCACTCTGAAGTACAACGCGAAATCATTAACTTCAAGTTACGGAGAAATTTCCTTTATATACCAATGACCGTCCGAAAGCCTCCGTCTCCAGTAAGACGGCCGGTCGAGAGTCCACCGTCCTCCTAACACCAACTACCAAATCAGGGATCCCAGAACATGAATTGGCCTACGGCTTCTTGTTGTTCAACGCAAGAGATCGCAGAGTGAAAATCACAAGTAATGCGCTCGTGACTGCGGCCGAGATGAAACTAATAATTATCACGCGAAAGAAGTATATGCGGATGGAAGGGCAAACGCTAGGAGTCAAGTTTGAAGAAACACCCAGCCAGGTGGAGAGCACGATTGAGAGGACACTTGCTCCCACAGTGCTACCAAGACTGATGTGAGATAACATTATTGTTGAAAATTGATCATAAATCACCTCGAAAACCAGGTGGTAGGAAGAGAGAAGAATACCCAAAATAGCCCTGAGTCCAAGGAGGACCAGCTGTTGCGGGAAACCTTAACCGATCATGCTTTAGTGAACAACTCATCATCGAGTAATAGAACAACCACCTTAAGCCACCTATCGATTGTGGCTTGCTGCCGGAATGTTTCACTATACTCTCGATAGATCGTAGTAAAGACCAGATTCATCATCCCACTTAACAGAGCAATGACAGCGAGGATGTGCGCCCAAGAGCATTTCTCTGTCTCGGGAAGTACCAATGTTCGGACTGTGGTGCTAGACGGATTTCCCGGTCAATGTCATTCCACTGCGACGTTATTTGGCAACAAGCTCACGGAAGTACAATGATAGAAAGGGCATGGTATATCCTCCACTGTCGCTGCAGCTGTTCAACGATTGTTCTCCACATTTCATCGGTTTCTACTCCTTGATCATCCTTTGATTTTACATTGTGACGATATTCGTGACTATTTGTCTGTCGTTTGTTCTCGCTTGGTGTGTGACTCCATCGGTGGTAACAGTAGTACCAGCATGGTAGTCCGAAGGCGAGCACAGATGTTGCACAGATAAGAATAAATAATATGAAGCACAGAGGCAGCTTCATCCTGTGACCGAGTAAGTATAAATCAATAAGGCAGAGATTATGCCACCCACAAGATATTGGTTCCGTAGCCTTGGTTATGGGCCCCCGAAGACTGATTAGCAGAATTACTCTTAGGTATCCGGGGTTGATTTCCGTGCTCAACATCCGAGTAAATACGACCGCCGTTCGGGTTAAGCGACATGTCAGTTAGACGCCGAGTAGGCGCTCCGATAGGCGATTGATGAAGTGCGTCGTTTAGAAGAGGTAGAAGAGGCGGATTGTTGGAGTGCAGGAGGTATTGATGAACAGGCCAGGTTTTATGGGGCGTGCATGAGGTTGAACTGGCGGTAGACTGAGCGAACGTGAGGATTTATAGAACATGTTTGCTTATTTCAACCTTTTCAGTGGTCTCCGAAAAAGTAACAACTACCAAATCTAGCGGTCTTGCAAGCAAACTAGGTAATTCCGGGCGACAAGGAATGATCTAATAACGTATCCCCCCGGTGATATAGCGCGTAATGACGGACTATGTAATTGATGCCTTGACGGTTTCATGATGACCTCGTAGAGGGTTCGGTGACATACATCCACCTGCGCCTGCACAGATAGAGAGATGATAGGGGAGGAAATAGCGCGTACAGAGTTTGGGGCAAGGTGGGCCGAATGGCTAAAGGCCAGGGATCCAAAAAGTAGCGTACACGGTGTCCCCCAGATCTGGTCAACCCGTGTTATGTCCGGTTGTATATGATATATAGATCCCTTATTCCGTCATCCACCAGGCTTCCCCACCACCCTCCCTGCATGCGCTCCTATCATACTCCATGTCACGGCCAAATTTATGCAGTGATATGATGCAGGCATGTCGAAGGCGACTATGTTCGAATGATGCCGGGATATACCGAGATATATTACTTCATTTAGATAGCATAATCCTTATGTCGCATAGAATAGAATCATATCAGAATTTGGTTGTTTATTTGTACCTAAATCTCATTACTCCATTTCGTAGAGACAGACAACGCATCCAGTATTCAGAGCACAAAGTCTCTATGACAGGGACGCGCTCTTAAACACAATATTCTACAACTTCAACTGCCATCCTTCCCACTTCTCGCGGCCCCAGCATCATACCAAACTCTCCTCACCCATCTTCTCCGCCTCGTCACACTCCCCCCACCAGCACTATACGGTCTCGGCCTTGGACCCAACCACGCATCATTCGTATACACCCACCCATCCTCATCCGCACCACCACACTCCGCCCAAGCACCTGTAAGGTCCTTTCGCCAATCTTCTGTCGGGACGAAGCGCCAGTTAGGGGAGAGCGAGAACGTCAAGTTGCTGCTGTACAGATGTATCGTTAACACTCATCCGATATGCATAAAATCAAGAATAGGTTTATTGGTGAGCTACAGACCTGATTTCGTCCTCTGGTCCAATGCCAGTCCAACCGTCCCGACCCCTCGTCCACGCACTTCGTTCGCCCGGCCGAAGATTCGTCTTGCTCCAGCCCTGACCTGTGGATTCTGTTACGGGGACACTACCTCCTTCGTATCGCTCGTTTTCGAATAACTCGACCTCGCGCATTTCGGCGCGCCAGATTTCGTCTGGGAGCCTGTCGTTGTCGATGAGCCGTTCGAGGATTGTGCGGAGCGGCATGTGGATCCAGGTTGTTAAGGATGGATCTATACGTGAAATGAGGCCTTCGTAGCGGGTGATTAAGATTGGAATTGAAGTCTGTGCGTAATGGAGAAGGGTTGGTGCGAGTTTTTGTATGGTTGGGTGCGTGATCATGAATGGTGTTAGGCCTGCGAATAATGCAACTTGGCGGGTGGGGAATGTTGGGAGGTGGATGATTATGAGTAATGGGAAGAACGTGATTATGAGGAGGGTGAGGATGACGGGTGTGTAGGGGGAACGTGTTGTTGGCGATGCGTAGGTTGAGATGTTTGTGGTTGAGGGTGTGAGATGGTGAGGGGAGAGGGTGAGATGGTAGGTGTAGGGTTGTGCGAGGGTTGTTATGTCTGAGACGAAGCCCATGAGGTTCTGGATGCCCTGAAGGTTGGCCTGCCAGGCTGCGGTGCCCTCTGCGGGGGGTTGAGTGGGTATCGGTGGTGTCTCTGAGGCTGGGGAGGAGGGGGAAGGCGAGGAAGCATAGGGATAAGAAAAGAGGATGATACCAATGAGGATTGCATGTGGAATTAGCAATATCATTCGGGGAAAATAACCTGTGGAGGGATCAGGTCGCTCAACGTCCATAGATTTGGAAACATAAACCTACAGAGGAACGCGTATAGCGCCATCCAAGTAGTCGTCCGTTTCCATCCCCGTTTCCAGAATAAGACCTCTTCCACACGATCCTGGAACCAGAACACAGGCCCAACCTTGGCTACGAACCTTTTGAAATTGTTCGTCATGATCGGGAGGGATAGAGGGTCCCGTGAAGACAGCAGCGTCACTTTCTCGGGTTCGATCTTTTTCCGTGGGTTCGTTGGCGGGGGTACGGCCGCTGGACCAGTTACAGGTGCGGTTGGTATAGACCCCATGAGGAGTTGAGGGATGAATGCCATCGGAGTGACTGAGAGACCAGGACTAGACGAGTTTGAGTTTGAGCGTTGGTGACGGCCATTGGCTTCCTGAGGGTCTAGTCGGGGGAGGGTGGTGAGAATCTTCTGTGCTGGCTGGATGCTGCGTGAGTCGTCGAGCCTTGTTGCACAAGACGGGACGTCGATGTAGTCGAGCGTCGCCATCATCGACGCGGTTTCAGACAGAGTGAACGGAATGTCAGAGGAATGTGATTCTCGACACATCGTGGGAACGGATCTGACCTACTGTGGGTATGTATCATGGCTGTGATAGCTATTATTGTTGAAACCTACATAGCGAGTTCCGCACACTCATAAACATATGCTTCTTCCAGGCATTGGCGTCCTTCTTTCCTTCTATTTAATGACGCCCAAGTTTTGTTTTTGGCCGGATGGGGTCGGTTTCCCGAGCCGAGCCCGTTTAAGCTCCAATCATAGCTTGGACGCTGGGAGACCCTATTGGCATGGAAGCTGCAATAACAGCTTTTATATTCAGTAATGATAGTTGGACTTCTTCAACGTGATTCCTACAACAGCACAGTACTGACCTTCGCGAAATCTTGATCAGAATCATGCATAGCCCCTCGAGTTGGCAGTGTTCCTTCTTCAACACCATACGGTACAAATTGTTTGGCTGCAACCTTTACCGAACCCTCAGACCCCACCTATCACCACCCAGAACATGATGAGGGTACCTCGGAGTGCGTACGCGATGCACATCCTTTTATTCTTGATCGCGGATTCTTGCCTAGCCCTACCGTCCTTATCACCTTCCTCAACCAATTCGACATCGTACCCTTCCATCGCAGAAACCCGTGACCTATCAGGCCTGGTTGGTGGTGATACCGATCGTTCGGTGCGGGACATCGTCGTCAGCTGCCTGGCGACGATATTGGCTTGCACCTGGGTTGCAATTCATCCGGACGTCTCCCCTGTAGGGACGTCTTCATGGGGACGTTTTCGTGCTCGTGCCGTTACCATGGCTTTCGCCGTCTTTGCACCTGAATTCATCATGACCTGGGCTTTGCGGCAGCGGATTGGAGCAGGAATTATTAGGGACTTATATAATGAGCGAGTCCCTCGAAAGGGCAAGCAAGTTCTGCATGAAACTCATAGAGCTGAGCTGACTGATTAACAGAGAACGCGGCTGATCAGGACGGAAAACCACCTCTGAGCAAGTTCATGAAATGGCTCGGGGTATCGACAGGAAACTCGGGTGGGCAGTGGACTCTGGCACATGGGTTCTTCCTCCAGATGGGCGGGCTGCAGTTCTATGACAATGCTAGTCGTCCCGTTCAGCTATTGGACGTAGGACATGTACTGCAACTGATCAAGGAAGGCAGAACAGAAGTGCTGCTGCAGGTGTCCGAAGAGGAGATTAACGACAAAAACAAAGGGGATGTGCTTACAAAATCCTTGGTGGTGGTCCAGACGACATGGTTCGTCGTTCAGTGTATTGCGCGCTGGATCAAACATCTTCCGGTGTCCGAGCTCGAAGTAATGACCCTGTCTTTTGCAGCCTTGAATGCCATAACATACGCATTATGGTGGAAGAAGCCGCAAAATGTGAACTTACCGATGCACATACGATGGGATCTGGATCCTATGGTCCCAGAACCAACCTCGTGGACTACCCAGTCGACACTAACAGATATCGTCTTTGGGACTCAGCAACACTCAACTATTGCTGAAACCGAGGAACAGGTGGATCTTGCTGTGCAGACTACAGCGGGAGTAGAAACAGTCCAATTAAGCGATCAGCAAGCAGATCAACTAGGACAGACACGACAAGAGCAGACCCCCCTATGGCAGGGCTTGATACTCATATGGAGTGCCCTCCTACTTCCATTTCATGCCATGCGGAAAGTTTGCCGGCAGCTGCTGGTCATTACTGCAGGTCCTATTTGGAAGAAAAGATCGTACAGAGGGATGTTTAATGCATACGATCCTGCAAAGGGTTGGGAGAAAGCTCCAGTTCTTATGTTTGCAGTGACCATTGGTGCACTATTTGGTGGCCTTCATTTGATATCCTGGTCATCCCCATTCCCGACAACTGTTGAATCCCTTCTCTGGCGCATCTCAGCCCTGTATATTATGGTGAATCCAATGCTCCTCGCTATCCACTGGATCCCAGTCGCTGTGTATTTCTCCAGCTCATCATGGTTACACCAACTAACACACAGGAATTCGCTTATATTCGCAGGGAAGATCTCCCGGGTGTATCCAATGATTGTTATGATCAGCATTTTCTATATTTTTGCCCGCATTGCCATCATTGTGGCTGCCTTTGCTTCACTGCGCGATCTGCCGCCTGGTGCACTTGTAAATATTCCTTGGGCTTCCTTCCTTCCTCATCTGTAAATAGAATCGGACTTTAAAGTTTGAACCATAGGTAGATGCATATGCATTTAGGAATAGGACAAGAACATTTTGGACTAATTATTCAGTACTGTATCCTGCCATACCACCGTATCCATTACAGTAAAACTTTTGGCACCTAGTGGAGTTTTACCCGGACTCCTGTAGTCTTCTGGCCAACCAAGGTAGGTGCAAGGAAGACGTATCTCACGAGAATTCTGGGGGATGTCAACCTTTCATCGGGGTTAGAGGCTGGGGGCATATTTCGCGTGGAACCCAAATTCAGATCGAAAAAGGAGTAGCATCGAGAATCCGTCCAACGATCAGGCGAGCGGAGTAATCCGAGCGGAGCCTGAATTCAGATCACTCATCGTCAAGCCTCATCCTTGCCATCGTCCACTCAAGCTTCAGCAACACCACCCGACATCCTCAAGACATCGACAAAATGGTGAGCGTCCGTTGTGCGCGTCGACGAACTCTAGTTTCTGCGCTTCATCCAGCGTAAAAACTCAATTTTTTGGATGGATGGTAAGTTTTCATGTCAGATGTACCATGACCTTGATTGACACACCTGCAGAATCGCAGCAGCATATCATTCTCTTTGAGAGATCATTGTAGGCTCCGTTGTCGTTAGACGCGAGCCTCTGTATGCTGGGTCGTGTTCGCAGTGATTTCACGCCGCGATTCATGACACTAGAGCTCCGAGGCGCAATGCACCATTCTTCTGTGAATGAACATTGCTGACTTCGTCTCAATGACCAGCCCCCTAAGGCCAAACCAGGATCCGGTAAGAAGCCCGCCGCCGCTCCCTTCGGCGCTAGCAAGAAGGCCCAAGCCAAGAAGAACCCTCTCTTTGAGGCAAACCCCAAAAACTTCGGTATCGGTACGTCGCGTGCTCGATGATTCGCGTTGTTGTCATTGACTCTTGATTCTCAGGTCAGGACATCCGCCCCCAGACCGACTTGACCCGCTTTGTCAAGTGGCCGGAATATGTCCGCCTTCAACGCCAAAAGGTTATCCTCAACCAGCGCCTGAAGGTTCCCCCCGCCATCGCTCAGTTCTCTCACACCCTCGACAAGAACACTGCGACCCAGCTCTTCAAATTGCTCAACAAGTACCGCCCTGAGAGCAAGCAAGAGAAGAAGGAACGTCTCAAGGCTGCTGCTGCAGCTACTGCCGAGGGCAAAACCGTTGTAAGTTCCTAATTTAGAACTGTACGCCTGCCTAGTCCCTCACTTGTTTTGTAGGAGACCAAGAAGCCCCTCTTCGTCAAGTACGGTCTCAACCACATAGTCGCTCTCATCGAGGCCAAGAAGGCCTCGCTTGTTGTCATCGCCCATGACGTTGATCCTATCGAGCTCGTTGTCTTCTTGCCCGCTCTCTGCCGCAAGATGGGTGTTCCCTACGTCATCGTGAAGGGCAAGGCTCGTCTCGGCACCGTCGTCCACAAGAAGACCGCTGCCGTTGTCGCACTCCAGGATGTCAAGAGCGAGGATCAACGCGATCTTGCTACTCTCGTCAGTGCCGCTAAGGCCAACTTGTAAGTTCTTAAGTTTTATCTTTGTGTTGAAGCCGACTTCATTGTCTACCTAGCACCGACAAGTACGAAGAGCAACGTCGTCAATGGGGTGGAGGCATCCGTGGTTACAAGTCCACCCAAATGCTCCGCAAGCGTGCCAAGGCTGCCGGCCAGAACGCCAGCGCTGCCTCTCTTGGCAAGCTCTAAAAATCAGCTCCGGTCCTTGGGAATATCTCTGGTTGGGCATTGTCACAAAATAGTCGTCTTAGTATGTGGTGTATCCCTTTTGGGACGTTATGTTTCGTATGCGATATATTGTGCTATGCTTTGTTCCATTCGTGGACATGCAATATGCAGTGCGCCGCATGTCTACATGTATTATAGTCCTCCCATTTTACCATGCTATTGAGACAACCAAGAGCCGCCAGCATCAGAGTACAGCAGCTCCAGTTCCTCGCTCGAAGAACACTGCTCCTGTATCTGTTAAGCGATATTGAAGCGCAGAACTCCGCGGCAACAGTTTAACCTGACCACGGGGTGTTGATGGGCCAGCATGGAGCCCGACCTGTAGCGCGATGGGTACTCTAGAGCATGTAGAATCATAGAACGTACCTCTCCGCTGACCGCGCCGCTACGACCACTTGCAAGCGACCGAACTTCAAGATGATATGTGCACAGTTGATAAAGACAACGAAAGAGATCATCGACCTCATCCGACAGCGTGAAGTGATGCCGAATAATCAGAGTCGCATTCACCTAGTGAATTAGTGAGGGGTTAAAAGTAAATAAAGCACGGGTATTCCGGCTACACTCACGTGCCTACAGGAAGCTACAAGCGCCCGAAGAAATCGGGAAATATCCAGGAGAGAGAACCCGATCCATTCGAGGGTTGTAACATCGTCCAGGATCACAAGGTTCGTCTGGTTCTCTTCGTTAGCCGTAGTAGATGAAAGGGAGTGAACGATTGCGTCGAAAAGTGGTCGTAGAGGCGGTTGGGATGGCGAATTTTGGGTTGGTGGTTGCACAATCGAGAGGGCATCAATGAACGTAAGCGATCCCGAGTCAATGTGCTGGTTCAAGTTGATATTCTACTTTCAGTGTTAGCGCGACTATTCTGGAAATGAGTAGAGACGGGCTCACTGAGCGAGATGCTATTGCTTTCCATTTCGCCAGGTCCTCGGAGACTGAGACGATTGTTGCCTTTCTATGAGTGCCCGTAGGTGGTGGAGGGGATGATTTGAGGTGAGCAGCGAGGGCTCTGTGGAGGAGGAAGGGTGCTGGTGATGGGAGGGTGTCTGTTATGAGTAAGGCGATGTTTGGCGGGAGGTTGAATGGTGGGAGGAGCATCTGGGCTTTGCCGGTGAGTAGTATGTATGGCGTGGAATAAAATAGAGTTCGACTGAGATAAGATAGCGATGTGATTGTTTTGGTCGATGACGTACTGTAATGCATGTTTTGATCCTTGTAGTTATACTCTCCTTACACTTCCTCCAATTACGCTAATCTCGGCTACGCTTGAAGTTGTATAAGGTTGAATGCAGATAGAGCCAGCGTCCGTCTGGCAGCAAGATGATTCCGAGTCGAAACGAGATAGAGAGCAGAGGGCGAAGAGAGAGCAGAGGAAAATGGGGGATAAGATAAGTTGTATTCGTCATACCTACTACATGATTTTTATACTACAGCTAACAAAGTTTTTTTTCATTAGAGAAAATGCTAGAAAACGGTCAAGAAAATAAAGAATCAAGATAAAAGGGTACGAATCTTCCATGTATGACGACATTCCATTCTGAACCAGCTTTTTACAGGTACAACGATGACAAATTTTGAATACGGAGAACGAAGTCAAAACAGCAATCGGATGTCGGATGCCTCTCGATGGTCTAGCGCATTCGGAGAGTGGATCCCGTCGTCGAAGAGATCAGACACCACCTTCCAAAGATGGAAGGGGATGGTGTGCGGAGGATTGAGAACTTCGTTTGCATGTTCCGGGAACGTTGGAGCGACGAGGTAAAGAACCGGCGGTGATTTCGTATGAGGGGAGGGAGGATGGTGTTTTGCAACGCCAGCCGAGCTCCGATCTCCATACCAGGTTCAAGGAACATCGATGGCCAGATCCGCACAGCGACGAACGTTGAAAAGTCTAGAACAGGTTATTCCCAAGAGAGGTCGACAGCATTCTTTGGTTCACCTTAACGCCTGTCGCTACTTTTTATCTTATTCACACTGCCTTAAATCTACATTCCTCTTGTGGCACGCCTGGCGGGGGACAAGCAAGGTGTAATTTTTCGTCGGAGTGCCATGCGACAGTCCATAGCTAACGCTGTACTGCATACACCTGCCCCCAACCGATCTTGCCCCTATACATCGGAATTCTCGTGTCGTTGCACTATCCCTCGATTTATCCACCTTTTATGAGCCCATCCACCCATTCCCCCTCTACCATAACCTCAGCACAGGTGATCCGGCACCCGCTACGGGGCGACCCGACTGCGTTCCTCCTCGACGTCACCACCTGGGGTCTTGGGGTACTCATGCCCAGCCCCTTCCATCCAATAATACTGCCGTCGTTCGTAAAGTCAATCGCTTACTTTTCTCCCTTATCCGGCCCCCCTGGACCAGAATAGGACACTATCTCGGCAAGCCGATGTTTGCATATTCACGGCTGTCGTACTGCTTTTTCCCCTACCTGTATCGTGGTGCATCCCATCCTACCTGCCCTAAGGACTTCTGCTGGGTAATACTCAGAAGACAGATGATCAGTATGGTATAAGCTTCTTGCTCCGGATTTATTGGTGTGGTCAGGTATGCGGCAGCGGGTCGCAACGAGCTCGATCGTTCATAGCCTAAGTTAACGAGAACTTTCACCGGCACGGTGAGTACCGCCTCCTTTGATTTTGTCATTCTGAGTCTCGTAGCTGTGACATCTAGGAGGAGCCATTAGACGCGCATGAAGGCATGGCTCCCGTTCATGCCGCAGTTGCAGAAACTGATTCGCTTCCGCCATCAACCCCCCATCTCCTGGTCAGCCACTCTGGGCGTAGAAGTTATCCAACAAGGAAAGGGATATGGATCAGACAAGCGGTCCAAATCGTGGGTCTGAGGGCGAGTGAAATGGACTTGTTGGGCTGCCGGAGGTGCAGGAGCGAGTCAAATTCATCACATGCCAGGTGTCCGTGGCCCTACTATATGGACTCCTACGCCCGCCGCTCTGTAACATGACAGGATATGTGGACATTGATATCGAAGTGGGTTCTACTCGGCTTCCGATGTTTTCGCGCCCAATCTCGGGTCAATGCTTCGTTACCATCGCCTTCCTATTTGGTGGTCTCCACCTCTCTCCAGAAAGCGCTCGTTCCGTTCAAAACTTGCTCTGGCGTTCATGCGCGCTATTTATCATGACTGAACCCACTGGCCCTCTCCTGCATTGCAGGCTTCGGGCACACGAGTTGAGTAACTCGTTGGCATAGTGGCGATTGTCTCGCTGATTGTTTTGCTTGCCTTGCACTCATCATCTCTTCTTGCGTTGCTTTCGCCCGCTGCCTTCGGATACATACCAGAGCATTTAATTGTCCTGCTTCCTTTCCCATGCGTAGGCTACATGTGCAGGTGGGGCTTGTCAATTAGGCTTCGTGTATAACAGGATTTATGGACAGTTGAACTTTTCTAGTGCTGTCTCACCATTTATATACACATCATTCTTGCCGCGCTTTGAAGCGCCCTGTACCACCGCTTTGTTAGAACTCAATATTCAGACAATACCAGTGTATACTGATCAATGTTGAATGAATTGAGACTCTTATACTGATTT
>JAEUWP010000040.1:0-52927 GCA_018524725.1 Podaxis mareebaensis | reverse complement strand
ATAGCTCAACTGGATAATTGTCTGGCTACTCCCAGGAGGTCTTGGGTTCAAGTCCTGGTCTGGCCAATTCTAATGCATCTCATAAACTCAATAGAGGTGTGTTGGGATAGATCTTCAGAAGGTTGGGGGTTCAAGCCCCTGTTCAGTAAATTTTGGTGTAATAACTGATGGTAAGCCTGGTATACTTTGGACATGATGGGACTACCTGGTATACTTTAGACATGATGGGACTGCCTTGTATTCATCCTCTGATATGGTAAGCTCATATAACATTGGGTATGTATGCATTCAGATTTGACAGGAGCCATGACTGGTAGTGCTTAGACATAACTTGTAGTCCTTATCCTGACTTGTATGACCTTGACAGGTCTGAGCCTTTTTACTGATGGGCTAGCAAGCTGAAAGGAACTATGTTTCGATCGTTCGAGCGACCAGTGCCCTTGGATTTTGGCCCTGCGCCGTTCATGCTGTGCTGAATGTTATGTACCTGCAAGGATCAATGAGATCTGGGAGAAAGAGGGAGTTCAAGGAATATTCGCAAACTGCCCCACCACATGGCGTGTGTCTTCTGTGTCTGCAACGAGTGCTGGGCCATGACTTCCTCATGTGAGAGTTTGTTCAACAGTCATGGATCTTGCATGTTTGTCACATTCACATGCCCATCTTGTACTGTACTTTCTCTCTAATTGTAGCGAGGTCCACAGCTGGCATTGCGATCTGTCGACATCTAGGGTGGGAATGCCTGTCTGGGAGTTGCTGGTGGCGCGGGCAGGGCAGGGACCTGTGGTAGCCAAAATGGTCAAATAAGCTGAGCCAGATCCCCAAGGTTTACCTTGTCGAGGCCTCACTTTAAGCCAGACTCGGGAGTGGGAAGGCACTTGCCCGACGCACCCTTGACCTCGGATGGCTGGTGTCAGCGGTATTGGGCTGCTCGGGTGCATCATCATGTTTCTGCTTCTCAGTCTTGGCCAATTTGACAGCAGCTCTCCTGCTACGAGGAGATGGACATTGAGGGGCCTCAGGACAACGGTTGAGGAATGATAGTGGGGTGGGGGACCATAGCAGTGGTGCGTTTCGGCATGCAGCCTCTCGGTCACGATAGCGTTCAGTCTCAGCACTTGCATCAAATTCGCGCTCTCCTACTTCTTGGGTCCTTCCCTCGATTAAGCAGATTTTCTGTGGGACCTCAAAATCAATTTAAAATACCTGGTGATGAGCTCGAGGTTTCTTCGATCCACAGATACACAACCCTCTTCTCTAGTACTTTCTGCAAACTCGCCCACTTAGGTACCACCAACAGCCTGGACTGACAACCATTTTTGGCGTCATATGCCAAGTTTCTGAAATTCAGAGGCAATAGCGCTGCCGACGGGTGGACTGATACACCTGTTCCCCACCAACCTCCTTTTGGGTTATCAAACCTCGAGGTTCCCATCAACATAGTCGTCTCCACCCCTCCCCCCCTTTGACTATGTCAAGTTTCCAAATCTTCAATTCCCCAGTGTTGGGGCTATGTGCAGCTCGGAGTCTGCTAACAGCGGCAAAGCCTTGTTGCATCGATTTCCAGATACCTCAGGTGAATGCAGAAAATACGGCAGGTGTTTCAGTCAGAGTATGGTGGTGTACTACGAAGTGAGGGTGTTGCCTTGTTCTCAATTCCGAGGCTGTATGATGTTCCCATCCTTGAGGTTTACCTTGTAGATGTTTCACCGGATGTGATTGTCAACGCCTCAAAAAGCGCTGGGAGAGGAAGGTTGGAATCTTGGCTGAGGCTACGTTTTGCATGTCGGAGTACTATGTTATGGGTTGGATTGGCCGAGATGCGCCTGAGGAACGAGAGTCTAGGTTTCAGGAATGGAAGATATGTCAGCTGGTCCAGCAGGCCCACTGGTGGCCCTGGTAGAAGAGTATGTGTGTCATTCTCCGACGGACAGCTCTGGTTGTAGACAGGCTTTTCACGGCTACTGAAGAAATTGGAATCTGACTTTCGAGCTCTTGTCATGAATCAAAGAAGCCTTGGTTATTTTAGATCCTGGAGGGATGAGTACGTGATTGCTGCGGATAAAAGCCACATTTCTTGAAAGGGGCAGGCCGTGAAACACTCAGCCATGGATATGGATAAGTGGACTACTGTATAGAGTTACATATAAACTATCGAAGGGAATCATCAAAGTATACACAGGTGGAATTAAGAGGATGCTAAATGTCAGTATTAGAATAGAAACTAAGAGACTTGTGGATGTCCCGACGTAGTGTTCCTCCGTGTTGCCACTATGACGTAACATCATGAATTATAGTCTGGCCCGTCTCTACCCAGTGGCTGGTAACCCAGATAGTGGGCTCAACCGTCCGGACGGTGATTGATCCATCTTCAATTTGCCGTCTTCACGCATCAACACAGGTAGCAACTGGTCTGGCGGAGGGGCTGCCGTTAATTCTGAAGCGGAAGCTGTAGATGAAGGTGTGGATGGTCTCTTATAGACGGCATGGCCTTCCTGTCGTCGGTGGGAGCCTCTTCTTCCATTCTCAGATGTTGGACGTGCCAGGCTGTCGTTAGACAGGGGTTGCTTCATGCTTTTGGCAATGTGTTTGCGAACACGCTCCCTCCACTTCTTGTCCATGTCTCGACCATACCGGCGGAACTCGATGATGACGCGAACTCCATAAGAGACTCCGAGGGCAAGGAGGAGGCAGATGGAGACGCGAGGTACCAGCTCCCAATGTTTGGGCCCAAGAGATATCATGTCGTCTGGCTGACTGTAGCTCACCCGCCACATGAAGCACATGACTGAAGCTATGAAAAGAATGATTGACCTGTCGGACATAGATATCCAACTAAGGAGTAAGCCCCTCGTAAAGCAATAAATGTTGGGCGTACCACGCTAGCCATGCAGTGGGGAGTGCAAGCATAACCCAAACATTCCAGAATATGGTCTGCTCATTAATTGCCTCCTGTTGAGACATGTCAACCGAGAGATTGGACCAACAAATAGCTGAGAACTTACGATTGCCCATTCTGCACCTTTATGGATCTTACGCATCGTTGAAAACTGAACGATGTACACGCATCCAAATAGTAAGCTTATCAATGCATCTGTGAAAGAAAACAGTGCAGCGTAGCGCGTATAGAAGTCAGCTGCAGCTTTGTCTATCTGCAATATTGTAAGGATTCCCCTGTAAAGGATGCTTTAGCCGGTTTTCAAGCGAGACGGTAGAAGATCATTTACCCAAGGAGCAACGCAGATACAATGTTTAATATCTTCCACTCCTTAAGGAGGTTGTCTACAAACGTCTCCCACGTTTTCTCGAGTCGTTTGTAAGCCTCGGGAGGCTCAAGATTGACAATTGCCGACATCTGGTCGTTCAGATCCGATCCCACCATCCCAGCCTGCAGTGCTGCAGCTTTGATTTGTTCCAACGTCAATGCTGCATCCTCGAAAATAGTGCTCACTCGGGAGAAATATACGCGGGGAAAGAAGAGTAAGACAATCATGTAAAGTTGGCGAGGAAGTGTGTCAATAATGAACGCCTTGAGGTATTCTGTGGTTGTCACAGGAGGCTCGACGATGTCACCTTGAGCTTGGTTGGCCTTCTCATGTGCCTGAGGGGGTTGGCTCTGGGCTGTTTTGTAAGATGCCTGCGTCGACGATTTCGACTCGGGATAAGAACTATGGGAGTCATTCCGTCCAGGAGATTGGACCGGAACGGGCCGGTCAGGAATTACGGGTGGCGGGCGGGGGAGAAGCAAGGGCTGGTGGATGTCTGGAGTAGAATGCGGAGTGGCGACAGCAACATCATCAGACCTCGCTTGGTCCGATAAGGTCGAATCTGGGGATGATGGATCTCTGGATACTTCCTGTATCGGCTGTGATTTGCTTCGTGTTTGTGAATAGACACGAGGTGCCAACTCTCGAGCAGGTTTGAAGGACTTCCCTGGTACGCTCTGAGTCTCTCGATGACCAGCTATCTCCTCATTGGTGCCTGAAGCATCCATGTCCACCGGAGATTCCATGACATATGGAGCCCCGGACGGACTGTCACGAACTTCAGCTGTGATGTCTGGTTCTGGTAAACCGCCCTCAGCATGGCCATAAGATGGAGGAGCCACTGGAGTGGCAACAAGAGATGTCGACACCGTGGCGCCAGGGGAAGGTGCTGATAACACCCTTTGGGGGGGTGCGCCATGCGCTCCCCTGCGTGGGCTTGTAACCTGAGAGTCAGAGCGTCGCCGAGAGGGATGTTCAGGGCGTGTGGAGGAGATAAGGCCTGGTATTATCTCCAACCGTTCTGGTAATCGAGGCGCATTGGTAGTCCGGCGTAGAGAAACAGCCGGTGAACGATTTGGCGGCATTGCCTCAATATCATCGATACTCGTTTTTTTGGATCCTCGCCTAGCACGTTCGCGACCACGTATGACCCATCGCTGTACGGAAGGCATATATGGATCAAGAGGGACATATGGATGGACTCGGGCGTCATTGGAGGGTGGCGGAGGGGGACCTGATACCTGATTGACCGCCATTGGGTGCTCGAGGCGCAAGTATACTGCCTCGCGAAACACTTTGGTGAGTTCCATTAAATACAATGAATGTCGGCGACTACTGTCACAAGACATCCTGAAGGGTGTCAAAGTAAGTAAGGCTTGATAGATGGACTACAACTGATGGATTAGTACAGAAGTCGAAGTTTCCTGGCGAGCCAAAGATGCTGTTTTTTCGGAGCGCCCGCTTTCCTTACATGGTTTTGGTTAGAGAACCTCATTGATCCTCATTACTCTGCTGATCAGCAAGTACCTAATGTGGTTAGCCTGAGCCACAAAGATATCATTCTGACATCTTGGTTTATGAGCATCAGACTTCGTTACACAAATAACTCGTGAGGAATGATGAGATATGTCAATGAGCAAAAGTGAGTGTGATTGGGCCTGTCTTTGACATCGGTCCCAAAACCTTAAGTCTCGGTGCTTTGCAATATGCGCGAGCGTTCAACGCCAC
This sequence comes from Podaxis mareebaensis, assembly GCA_018524725.1. Classification (NCBI taxonomy): domain Eukaryota; kingdom Fungi; phylum Basidiomycota; class Agaricomycetes; order Agaricales; family Agaricaceae; genus Podaxis; species Podaxis mareebaensis. The sequence continues at coordinate 47,933 of JAEUWP010000040.1, read as the reverse complement.
ATCCTTTAATTCAAATGCGCCACGTCCGCCGATGTAAGTACCCGTCCTTGCTAACAACTTCAATCGCTACATCTTTTCCGATCCAAGCGTTAATCAGTTTCCCGGACTTTCTTTCTTCTCGTGGTTAGTAAGCTCACCAGAAAACACGGAGGTGCACATATGTAACGTCCCTGACCAGGTCTTTAGTGGAGTTTCTCGTTATTGATTGCAATTGAACTGAGGAATTTGGATGGTTAGACTGAATTCGAAAAGTAGCCCCACGCTGGGATTCGCAAAGACAATGTTTCCATGTCTTGTTTTCTGCTATGGAAATGTCATTATATTTTCCGATTCTTTGTTCTAGCCGGGAATATCAATCATGATAGACTAGGAGGGAGGGAGAAGCATACCTCATACTTCCTCTTCCGCCCCCCGACGTTGCTACGACACAGCTCAACAGGTCGGCCAGTTGCCGTGGAAATAACTGTCAGACTTGCAGATAATTTCTACCTTCTCAATAAAATCACATTATTCTAAGATGAGACGCCCTCACCATGGGATAAGATAAACAGACACTCGATTGCGTGACAATGTATCCTTCTTTCATAAATTATTTGTTAAAATTCGAACATATTTTCAGTTCCAATGCCCTCAATATATGACCTCTACACTAATGTGGTTGTCCAGGCGTTAGACTAGGCTGGTTGATCTTTGTGGGACAGCACCGCGCAGACACTTGGGCGGTTTTTGGTGCTCCATCATTTGTGTATAGCGTAAACGCCTTCGTGATCTACGATGTTAAGGTATCTTATGCTCCTCCAAGGGCCATTCCAGAGGCACTTGTTTAGCGTACCCGATAGCAGAGCCCCACTACCACGACCGAAAACCGCTGAACTACGTCTAAGAAATCCTTCCCTTGCCATCTAATAATTACTACCGACGTTTCTTTGGCTCAGAGACCGCGCAACTAGTGACACTTGCGTAAGACCCACTGTTCTTTGGTTTACTGTGGCCTCAATCTTTGACAAGAGCCTTGACAATCTCGATACAAGGAATGCATATGTCGCTGATCGCGATATGAATGTGCTCAAGATCGCGTTAGCCGCTTAGACGAGAAGTCAGGCAGATGCGTCTGCGAGCAGGTGATGTGTTGGAGACATTGCTGGAGGAGGTCCGCTTCAAGACTGGGGATACCAGTCTTCAAGCGTACTTCGGTTCGGTAGGAGCAAGGTTACACAACCACGGAGGATTAGAGATAATCCCGTGTAGGCCGGGGGGGGGGGGACATAGTAAGAGTGTCTAGTGTCTTCTGTCTTCTGTCTGCTCTGTCCTTGTTCAACCTGCTGGGTATTGACATGTTGGAGGGGGCTGTAGGGTCGTTTGAAGTATCGTCTTGGCATTATATTGAAATATCTGGCCGGGGAGGCTCTGGGAGATTCTTTGGATATGACACCAGGTCATCTTCGGCGAATGGCTTCGAACCGCGTAGTGCCAGGGAGAGGGCAACTGGTTCTGTGACCTGTCTGCCTACATCTTGAACGATGTTAGTGAAGAGACGAGGAAGAAGCCACGGCGGCCAGAGAGCGGCTGGAATGGATTGTTGACGTTTTGAGGACTTGGAGGAAGCGAGGAGTCGATTTGGGTGACGTCGAAGAAAGGTAATGCTTTGGAACAAACAAGAGGTCGAGTGCAGACTGCGTTGTGGTCGAGGTTGGGGCATAGACGAGTTGTCAGATATTCATTTGTTGACCGTGGACGAGGGCGATCCCGGGTTGATGGACAGGATTGGGACACAGATAAACGTATGAGAACAGGGCGGCACATTACCTTGGCCAGAAGAGGTGTAGTAAAGCGTTAGCTGCAATTCAACGAAAAGTGGTCGGCTCTGTGCTCGGCCCGGGAAGGGTGGAAATGACGGTGTGATGCTTACGTTGACATATTTGATATGTTTTCCATCGCTCATACCGAGCACCGTCGCAGTATGTCCGAGTCTCTTGCTTCACCACCTCCACGCACATTCGCTGGGACTTCTCCAGCAAATACAAAGTCACACACAAGGCGTCTATCAGGTGTGAATCTGACCATTTTCGTGATATACTTATGGTACTCATACAGGTTCAGCTGCCGCCGCTGGTTTCCCAACACGGTCGCTCAGTCCATCTCTCCCTACATCTTCCACAAACGGCTTGAACAAGTCAAACCTGCAAATAAAAGTTCCTCCATCACGTTCACCACCTGCGAGTGACGATGACGACGGGACGCCTTCTCCAACTCCTCTCCCCCGCCCCGAGAGCGCTCCAATCCACCCCTTCGCCCATACAACTGCCAAGCTCGAGGTCTTACCTCCATCATCCGCTGGTGACATTGACGTAGAGGAGGAGGCTCGGCTCTACGATGAGCTACGTCGCACGGCAAAGTACGAACTACCACCAGTAAGTTGTTGAAATTTGTCCAGAGGCTCGACCCTTATTTAGCCCCTAGGTTTCACAACCCTCGTTGGGATATAAGCAGCGTCGTCGAAAGTCCTCTCCACCACCTCCCTCTATCCTCTCGAATGACATCTTTTTGGCCGACAATACTGGTGTTTCCTCGTCACACTCATTTGCTCAGGACGTCTGCATCACTGGATGGAGTAGCGTTGGAGACGCTCCCCCAGCGAGCGCTGGTGTCAAGAAGAGCCTCAAAGCTGCTGCTCACGGGAGCGGTAGCGCCTACATAGGTAAACCCTCTCCTTCGTTGTCCGCCCCCGAGTTCATGTTGATACTAACACCTCGGATCTTCCAGTTTACGACTGCATGATAACCACCAAAGAGGCAAGTTCTTCTACCTTGGTTATACCAAATCTGGCTCATCCTTTCGACTATCAGGGCACAATAATACACATCCTCAAGCGTTATACAGCCTTTACTGAACTGGACACTGCCCTTCGAAGGACACTTCCCGTACGTAACTTGGCCATTGTCACTTTTCCTCGCTTACATTCCACATTCTCTAGCGACACCTCATTCCATCTATTCCACCTCTCCCTCCCAAGAACCCCTTGGCGCGCTTCAGACCCGCCTTCCTTGATCGCCGTCGCCGTCTCTTGCAATATTGGCTCGCCAGCATTTTGCTGCATCCCGAGATCGGCGGCAGTGAGGTTGTGAAGAAATGGGTCATTGAGTGAATTTTGACCTTTTGGAGTAATTCCGATTTTCTTCCGACTGGTGATGAATAGGAATACTCGTATGGAGGAAGGGGTTGGCCTCACAGGCCCTAGGATCTTCACTAAGTGGTGCCAAATGCCACCAGCCGCTGATCTTGAGTCTAGTGTTGGGGTCCCTGCTGCGGTCTGCTGCGTTGATCCGCCGAGCGCGCCGGGAACGTTGGAGGAGTTCATGATGCTTCGAGAGGACCTGCTAATGAGTAATAGGAACTTGTTTATGATGATTTATCGCATTGTACTCTATGCGTATGGTATCATTAATTACAACAGCTGATAGACACTGATCTTGTCACGATGATGCACTACGCCAATTCCATATGACCTGGGTCTCATCCACATAGGTACATTGCCCCAATCAGAGGTTACGCCGTACCAGGAAGCAATGGGTTTGAACCACCCAGCAACAAATATGTCTAGTTAATTTAAGCGGTGAGAAAGTCCAGCTTCTGAAAGCTAGACAGGGTGATCAGATTGGGACAGCCTGGATTGATGTTGGATATCATCAACGACCAAAAGTTAATTGCTGTTCAGTTCCTCATGGTGCTGTTGTTCTTCTCGCCCCGAGCACCACTGGTCATATGCACTCTTAGCAAAGAATACCGAGGGCTACGGCGGTCAAGGTGCTATCTCATCATCTCACTATCAAATCATGATTTTTACCATGCAAAGCATGAAAATCTCCCTCCTGGCACGTGGTTCACTCTCACATATGCCACAGCCTTCCTGCGCAGTTCCTGGATCTTGGTAAGCCGAGCTATGGGGGTTTGTTGACATCAGCGCTAACAACAACCCATCAACGTCTAGTGTCAATCAATCCCTCAAGAAAGTTACCTTACTCGGTCAATGCTGTCTTCTTGTGCTGTGCGTGGCGCCCGGTTATAAGCTTGAGGAATAGGTGGTGAAGAAGGATTGTACGTCCCAGGTGGACGCTTGTGTATGATAGCATGATGACCTATGCTCCCTCCCAGTACGTATCCCGCTAGTTCTATGCACGGTAAACTCACTATGTCTAATGTGCGCGGTGTAGATTTGTTCAATTCTGCGTCGAATATTCTACCATTGGTGAGCTTTATATATCCATCCAAAATACCAAAGACTCACTATTTCATCTTCCCTAGCCTTGTTATATTATGACTACTGCCTAACCTTCACCTCGGAAGTGAAGTTTATCTGGAGTCAACGATTTCGACTTTCTACGCTGCTTTACATTTTATGCCGATATGCATTGTTCTCAAATGTGATGTATACTCTGACATTGGCTGAAGTCGTCCATGGAAGGGTGCGTGCTCGATCCTACCACCCCGACTTGCCCTATCTAATGCTGGCTGGTACTCACAGTACGCTGTACAATCACCCGCGCAATGCAGAAGATCGCTCATGATAAACATCATAGTTGTGATCTTGGATACAGAATCAGCGCAGCGATTAGTATTTTAGGACGCCTGGCGGTATTGAGTGAGTTATTTTTGCTCTCGACGACCAAAAGACAGGCGAGCTGATATAGCGCCCGTTTAAAAGCTGTATGGGGAATGAGAACATATGCAGTCTGGAGTGGCAACCGGATTGTTGCTTCATGGCTTCTTGCACTCGGACTGGGGTGTTTTGTGACCAATATCGTGAGTAATTAAGCAATGCCCACTATTCAGGCTTTCAGGAACGGAGGGCTAACTCGATCATGATGTTGTTCACCATCTGTAGATCAGTGTATTTGCTTCGGGATGTGATTGGCAAAATAGTATTCCGTTGTGAGTTCTATCTTTGTTGCTGATATCATTGTTAATCTCTCTCTCTCTCTCTCTCTCTCTGACGCTTGGTTGATGTATATCAGAGGTATGGGTTCATTTCCGCTTGAGCGACTAGTTACAGGGGCTGAGGGCCTGGTTTCATAGTGGGGATCTTGTTTGGGGTCTTGTTGGGCGTGTTCGAATTTTCCGCAACTGTCTTGACGATTATTAGATGCGTGCAGGCTCTGAGGATTTGTGGAGGGTGGAGAGCACATAAAAAGGGGTTGTACGCATTGATGCTGGAACAAGGTGCGGTTCATTTCGTTCACTCAACGAATGCGATGTTGACCATAGCTGGAAAGGAACCCTTTATCTTATGTAAGGGCCAAATGCTCACCGAAACAACCGGGTTGGAACTCACGGGCATGGAATTAGCGTCGTGTGTGTGTTCACTGCTATTCCCTATCTTGTGAACGTTATCTTGGTGAGTGGCTATTGTGATCACATGCCCAAGTAACCGTGTAGTTAACCATAACACTTAGCATGCACCCGTCCGTCCGGTCATTTCTTCAGATCACCTCGAGTTCTCCTGATATCTGTGTTCACCTTTAGGCAATCCAACGTCTTCTCAATGCTTACCCCATGCCGTGAGTCCTGTCATCTTGATCCACCCATACTCCAGCCCACCATGATGATTGACGACGATCAGAATTACTGGACTCATGACCGCACGCTTCCTCCTCTACCTACGAAAATGGGAGGAACGACGTTGTACGTCGCAAGAGAAAGAGATGACCATTACAGCACAAGGCTCGATGCGGTTTCGTTCGGGCGGGAGCGTTGTATTTTCGAGTTTCGTGGGAGAACTTGGGGAGGATCCCGTGCGGAATGCACGAAGAGATCTTGAAGAGAACCAGTCTGTGGTGTGAAGATATACTGTTCAGAAGATATCGCCATAATGTATTTGTATTGATCTATTACTCTGGTTAGTATTAATGACGACTGGGACCTGAGAAAGTATTGTCACAACTCTTTTGTCCAATCAAGAAGTTTTGCGTTACCGGATACTGGGGGTTCGACGTTGTTTTGCGTACGACGCTGGAAAGATACGAATAGGGATCAGGGTCCATTGATGAGCGTAGGCAGTACGCTGCTTTCTGTAACGATGAAATCGTCCGACATTGAACCTTACAAACTGCGATGCTACCCCCTTGTCCTACGCATTTCGACGGAGGGACAGTGAAATGTTCACTTTTGAAGCAGAAACGACGAGCGGAATATGCACTTATTTTGCAGTCGATGTCAGGTCCTTGGCTCAAGAACCCAAGGAAGGCTCCATGGGTTGTCTCTCGAGGATCTATATCCCAGGCTCAAGGCTCAGGTGCCGAAGTGAGCACAAAGTAGTGTTTCCCCGGTTGTTATGCAGCAGGACAGGATTCATCATATCACCTCAACGCCACACCCTGGATTTTCAGGGATTACCCGAAGTGTAACGTTGAGTGTGGCTGGGGGCTGGAAGACATGTGAGTCTCCTATACTTCACGACGGACCATAACCTCATGGCTTAGGGGTTAGGGGCTTCCCTAAAGTTTTATTTGAGGCGAGAGTTGGGCTTTTGCAGCCGAGCCGTTCTACAGTCTCTCGGAGTCCTCTCCTACATTATAAGGACTTCAACATATAGCCATAATTGCGAAAAGCTTGTACTTCCGTGTGGCTGCATTGTCATTGTGTCACCCGGAAGAGGACCGATAAACTTCTCCTGGGGTTCAAACGATCGCATGCGTGCTAATGCAGTATACGGCATGAAATAGGAGATGTGGGCAACGAAATACAACTGTTTTTTGTGTACCTAGCAAAGCTGAATCCGACTTCGCGAAAACACTGTTCCAGGTCGGCTCGAATGGTAAATGATAACGAGCGATGTTCGGCATATTTCGTGGTCGACGGTCGCGCAAGCTTGCGGGTGTTGGGGGGTGCTTTAAAGACGTCTGATGACTTTCCGGAATTCGTTGTTCCCTTTACCCAATCCCAAGTCTATGTTGTTGGTATGGCTCAGACGCACTTGGGGCGATGTGATGTTTGATGACATAAGCTGTTTATCAGTTCTTTCGTGGAGTGGCAATGCAAGGGGCGCAAACCATCAACGTTCAACAGTGGGAAGGAGTGAATTCTGCACTAAACCACTACCTCCATACTCGCCGCTACTCAGAGTCTAAGAATCGTTCCATTTCAGCAGGCTCGATGATTCGCGCGAGGAGCTGATCAACTCGTTCGCCGCTTATCTTCCGCAGGCGATTGTTTGGAACTTGATGACGGGTATTCCTCTATCCGGGGTTGCAGCGGCTTGATGTCACCGTCGAGCATAGTCAATGAGCGCCGTGACATTGCCCTGTGGTCCGGACCCCCAGATATAGCGGGTGGAAGGGCAATTTTGAAATGGTGCGTTGTCGGTGTGACACAGGGTGGAGGGGTTGTTTGATGTCGTAGTTCTGCAGTTTCAGACATGATTTATTCTTCATGGATCTGGCGTGGCTGAAGATGTCTGTCTCATTGGCCCTGACGTTATCTGCACAAAAGGCCGGGGCCGCCCCGGTAGTTCAACTGAATCGGCCCGAAGAGTCAGTATAGTATAGTATGTTGTCCGCAAGGGATGTTTCCGGGGAGTCAGGACAAGGGAGGCGAAAGACGCGCGTGACAAATGGTTATCGGGCGTGTGACACTCCCTGAATAGATCCTCGACGGCGACGGACAGCCAGCGACAGGCTGGGAGGCGACGGGGTTACGCATCTCAGCTATAACCACCATCATGGCTGACCGCAGGGGCTCTTGGATCAAGAACTACGAGGACGTCGACTTCAGCGTCCCTTTCCTTGCAGACAACGACGGCCAACCGTCCTTAGACACCCCCCAGCCTACCCTTCCTGTCGTTGCTACCCCACTAGCTACCGTTACTTCTCCAAACCCGCCGAATACACTGGCTTCCACGACCTTCCCTCGCAGCTTTCCATCTTCACCTCTCAACCCTTCCGCTCCTTCTCCATCTTCCCTACCCCGTCTTCACTCGAGGTCGAATAGCACAACACGCTTTGCACGTATACCCTCCGAAGAATGTCGCGCGTTTTCCTCACCGACCTCGTCGAATCCCACCTCAGTAGCTTCACGCGGGTCCATGATTTTATACCGCATTGCAGATTCAAAGACCCCCTCTTCCCTCTCTGCACCCAATGAAATCCTCCTTCCACCCCAGCTACCTCATCTGGCGCGCTCCTCGATGTATTCCACTTCCGATTCAATCATTTCAGTATCATCGGACTCAAAATACCCCGTCGGATCGATGTCGTTCAATAGTGAACGCGGCTTGATCGCATACCCGTATGACCCAGACCTCGACGAAAAGGAACCCCCCGATGAGGAGGATATGATGCATGACCCCAATCAACGGTACCACCACAATGTCAAGAAAGGGAAGGGAGGTCTTGGAATCTCTAATAGAGGGTCAATCAATATCGCCACCCTGGTGGTGATGGTCATGACAATTTTGTGCCTCTTTGTGGCATATCCGATTATTGCATACTCTCGGGATAATGGACGGAGTCAAGCGATCACTCACAATACGAGGATTAACGCCTCCGGACAGGCCTCGTTTTCTAATTTCAATCCAGGAGACGACACTCTCGTCGGGTGAGTCAGTATGCAGTGCCTTCCTTTACCTACTTAAGTTCTTCCAGGTCATTCTCGGACTACATTGACCGCTCGACTCCTCAAGACGTGTACTCCTTCATCGGGACAAATGATGTTACTTATGATCTTGCGTTTTCAGACGAGTTCAACTTCACCGGCCAAACATATCGGCATCGTGGGTCTTTTTTGCTTCATGCCCTCCTGCCTCGTTTTTTGATGAAGTACAGGTGAAAATCTCTTTTGGGAGGCTCGGGACAAAGATCTGTTTTCTCCGGATCAAGTCACCACACAAGATGGTCAACTCGTGTTTCGTATTGACCCTCTCACAACAACATCCTCCAAGGGTCAATTTGTCAGTGGCATCCTAGACAGCGTGGTGCCATTTTGCGTTGGCCGTGGTTTCGTAGAAGTTGGAGTGAAGAGGCAGGATGGGGTCACTGCGCGAATTTTCGTATGTCACTTAATCTCCGACTGTTCGATAACCATTGACAGGAACTCGGTGTAGTGGGCCGGAGGAGCGTGGTCATATACCGATGCAGCAGTAGCAAACCACGTTCCAGCCGGTTCCAGTCTCAACATGGATGTTAGCTTGAGTTTAAGTGTCGGTGTCCTTGGTACGTTATACCCTCCTTGCCGACTGTTCTTTGGAACTGACATTTCCGCAAAGTGAACAAAATACCAAGAGATACACCTCTAGAACAGATTCCTACGTCAGTGAGCATCGATTACGTCCGATACTATGAACGAAGGGTCAACCCGGGTTATACACGAGGCGCCTGCGATGTACAACGTTCAGTAGCCAAGGCAGTAACACTTGACCTGCTGAGCAGTGAGTGAATAATGCCTGTTACGAGTTATATGTACCTGACTCTTACTCAGTTCCGCGATGACTTTGGCACCTGGATGGAGCCCGATACCCCTTGACGCCTCTATATCTCGTCGCCGGATCGTCTATCATCATCTGGACTGCATTCGCTTTCCTGCTTCAGTCGTGACCCGATACCCAACACACCCTTGGATGCATACAGGTAATCATTCGTTCTCGACTAACGACCCCATCGTAACATTCTCGCTCGCATTTTCTCATTATAAGATCGGTCTCTTGTTTATACCCTACTGGACTGCCATTTGTCTGGATTCTATCGCTGACTCACCCTCTCGTTAATCCCAATCCGGACATCCTGTTTATTGTTCTGGACACTTGTAGTATACAATTATGCTAGTTACGGGTATGGTTGCTATCTTCTAGTCGGGGTGGCGGCGTCGCGATAGGCGATGTCGGCTGGGGTCACAAGTCCTCTTCTGTCGGAGATACAGGAACGTTTATATTCTCATGCGTCGCCCTCTTACATAGTGGACAATTGTCTCGTATTCAGGTCTTAATACCTCTGTCGAGTGTACGCTTGAGTAGATATACGACTGATCATAGTGTTTCGGTTTTCTCCGCAAAGCAACTCTCCCGAAATGTGCCGAGACTCCGTGTGCGCCGAACCACTTGGCTTGTAAAATTACGTTCATATCATCTTTGTGCAGAAGGGACATCAACATGAAGAACTGGTAGAGGCCCACCCATCTCACTACTTGGCAAATGGGTTGAAGATCACTCCCCACACGATACCTCTCCATGTCCATGACCAAGCAGTCCATTCATGTATCCTCCGGGGGCAATAGGGACGAATGCCTACTTCTACATATCTCCCATTGGCGATTCTTTGCTCTCCTCGGGTCCCAGTGCCAATGAATGTGCAAGATGTACATACAAAACCCCTTCGCGACTTCCTCGCCAAATTTCTTCCTTCCCTTAAGTTTTCTAGATCAGAACACTACTACGTTGCCCCGAATCCATATCTTTCCATCTTCAAGATCCCCACTTTTGAGATTTGTACGGTGAAGTTATCAGAAGACTTGCAGGGTGCTATCACTGACAAGGTTCGCGCTCCGGGAACCGTCGAAAGAATCTCTTAATGGTAAGAAGAAAGAATGGAAGGTCATAAAAAATCTAGTGATTGTAGTTCTATTGGGGAATAAACGAGGCAAAAAATAGATAAGTGCATAAGGGTATGATGGAATTAACTGAGCCCTTACTGGGATTTCTATTTATACTAGCGTGTAGTGTCCAGAAAATATACAGGTTTATTAGAGGAAAGGAGAGAAGCAGTGATATTAGATATGGGCTAGGAACGGCTTGAACCCCCTCAGAAAAGATCTCGGGGTACCGAGGCAACGATTTCTTCTGAAGGAAAGTCATGGAGACACTTTGCGTGAATGGGGAGATTCGCCCAACCGATTGTACCATGCATTGGAGCCAAGCCCAAGTCCCAAGCAAATTTAAAGGAATCCATGTGTCCACTTGTATTCATCATCGAGTGGAGGATAAAGTCCTGATAATTGACTATAGAAGCGGTGACGATAGGGATACGGGAGACGCGCGGGTGAAGGAGAAATGTGGCGAGATGGGAAAAGGAAAGGCCGTCACCACGGATCCGCAGGATTTCGGTGGACGAAGCTGAGTTTGAAATAAAATCGAGCAGGAGAGATGTATTTATAGGGCGAGAGGTCCAACCCTTCGTAAATCTCAATATGCGCAGACTAGGAAGGTTGAGACAGCGAAGGGCAGGGTACGTGTCTTCGTCTAGCGTGATATCAAGTATGCAAAGGTTATTCAGGGCAATGGAAGCCCCATCGATGGAGGTTGGGGTTGATACCCTCGATGAACGCGAGCGCTCCATTTCGATGGCGATTCGTGTCGCAGAGGTGCAATGGCGCATAAGTTCCAGTATATCTCCGGTCGTCAGGTTACATTTGATGTGAATTGAAGCAAGCTTGTTCAGCCACGGCGGCGGATGGGTGGTGAGGGAAAAGGGAAGTGGGGGCGAGCCGGTGCAGTATTTGAAACTTCGCAGATTTGGGATGCGTTTGACATTCAATAACACCCGTTCGTAATCGTCGAGCCCTCCAACTCCCACAACCAGACGCAAATCTTCCAAGAGATCTGCCGTAGAAAGTGGCAGGGATTGGAACAATACAGTGAGGGATGGAGAAATCATTGACACATCCAGGTATCGCCATCGGTGGATGTGAAGAGCCAAGATATCGAACACTTCTGTCAAATAGTAGTGGTCGGAAGTCGGATGAGCTTCAAGAAGTGTGATCTCCAGTGGTGCGTCGGCGGATCTTTCCAACCACATCACAATGACGGGGAATGGAATGGTAAACTCTGGCAGTTCAAAACGAAATGACGACCAGAAACGGCTCGTTGAAAGTGCCACTCTGTTCCACCGCCGACATACCAATCGCACGGAGGTGAGCATGAGGTGTCGCAATTGCAGTGAGTCGTTAGAGTCATTAGCGCAGAATATCTCCGAGAGCAACTCGTTCGGGAGAGCATCGACGAGAGGGGTCATCAAGGTCTTTGGGATAGTTGGAAGAAGAATGAAGAGGAAGAAAGGGGTTATGGAATTGGACGGGTGGGGCCCGGGCCGAACTGGCCTCCAGCGCTTAGCCTTAGGTTTGACTACATAACTCTCACCTCAGAATCACCACTTCGTGTTTTCGGGAGTATTGGAGTGGTTAATCACGGTTTATCATCGGAACAGCGAGCTCAGGCACGAAGCAGATAATCGAGACAGAAAGGCTCTACAACATGTCGCAGGCCGCTCACCATTCCCAATCCCGCTTCGACCGGGATTCCTTGTTTCATCTTTCACTTTGACCGACATAACGGCAGTTACAAGACAGCAAGTTAATACAAGTCAGAGAGCATTCATTCATTACAGTTGTCCGACTACTTCATCATACAGCTTTAAGAAACAACCTCCGTTAGCAAATTCGCCGGCCACCTGGGCACGTCTGTCCCATTCGGCCTCGATCCCACATTATATCCCAATCGAACGTTTCCATCCGGAAACTCCAGAACTGGCCTGACAGTTTTCACATCAGCGCCTATAGCTGCATTGTGCCTTTTTTCGAAATATTTCTCGTCAAAGACTGGGGTATTGTGTTCGTGGAGCATCTTGAGGTAACGTGGAATGGTGACCATCATGTTGTCGGTGCTCTTCCAGACGAATAGACCGTATTTGGACCAGAGGTCATTCCAGAGCTCTTGAGGATAGATGCCACAGGATAAGGTGAGCCATTGAGAGTAATAGTTCAGTGCGATCTGCGCGGAAGATTGAGATACAATGGGATTCGAGGAAAGGGTGTTTGCTACTTACATCAACGACGTATGAGCCTCCTTTCTCTGCTCGTTCGATCAGAGCCTGAAGGACTCCTGTCGCTCCGGCGGCACCAGTGCTACAGGAAAGTTAGATCGCAAGCGTGATAAACGAACGGGAGCGTACCAGAAATCTGAGTTGGGGAAAACGGGTGTTACCGGTTCATTAGTGCCCATAGCACGTCCAAATTCGAGGGAAACCCCAGTATTCTGTGAGAGATATGAGCTACAATCCACAAGGATAGTGCGCATGACATACGGCATCACTGATTTGCTGCCAACCTGATCGATAAGCCCAAGGTCCATTCCATCCCTAGGTCATTCATGAATCAACGTACAAGTAACTGGTAGAGGAGATACCCACATAGCAGTTCTCATGAGCGTAAACGATACCCTTCTCTCTCCCTTTCACCATCTCCAAAATTTCCTCCTTTCCAAATCCCCACTTCTTCATCACATTCGGTCGATATCCATCAATGACTACATCAGCCTCCATAATCAAGCTCTTCAACTTCTCCCGATCCTCAGCTTTCCTTAGATCCAAATGCGCATTCCATTTACCCCATCCAAGATCCAGCTGAAGATGCGACATGTCCGTGATATGTGGTGCTGTAATCCGCATGACGCTTGCGCCCATCTCTGCAAGGTCACGAACAATGGTCGGGGATGCGATGATGCGGGTCAAATCGACAATCTTGACCCCGAAAAGTGGGCGCTTAAGGGATGTGTGTTCCGGAATATCAGTCCACCATGTTGGACGTTGTGTTGGATTTGGGTAATGATGGATCTCGTAGAGACCAACGTGGGCGTTTGCTTTGCCGTGTTCGGAAGCGCGATATTCTTCAATTGTATGGCAGATTGTGCCAGCTTGGCGGTATTTGTCGTTCATGAGGGTGTCGAGGTCGTTTGCCGAATGCTTGGAGACTGCTTTGGCTATGACGTCGCATGCAGCTTCGAAGGATGAGTGATTCAGTTCATTTTGGCGGTTGATACCGAGTGCGGTCTGTGATGGAATCGGATCCATGCTTCCTGGAATACAGTAAACTTAGTGCATCTTTGGAATAGGATGATGCGTACCGTGGACATGGTAGTATTTCCCGTCCCCAAGTTGGTAGATATTAGTGGTAGCCAAGTCAATGATGGGTGTAGAGGGGTCCATTGATCGGTGGACGTCGAGATTGGGAAAGTATTTCTCGTATGCCTTAAGACCTCCAGCGAGAGGCGAGATCTTCTCACCTTCTGGGTCGATCATGCACCATGGGTGAACAGGCGACATGATAAACAATTGTGCATGATCCCTAATACAGCATGTAAGCCTAACGAAAGTGGTAGGATAAAGCGAACTCACGTATCAATATGGATCTTCTGGTAAGGTATCCCGTACTTCTTGTGCAACAGAACGTTAAGCATGGCACCTTGGAATGCCTTGAGGGCCGAGATGCTCTCCGCGAAGCGCCAGTTATTCGGGATAAATGGGAGCTTCGAGCCGGAGAACGAAATGCATTTCGCAGCCTCTTCAATTCCATCGGGCAAAGCTTTGTGCAGCGGGTTTCGGAGTATGCCCTCCCAGAGGACCTTGGTCGTTTCTTCCTGGACTGAGTATGTGTCGAGTAAGGCCATTTAGAGACGTGATTGCGGACAAAGAGTGTGTGAGAGATTATATGAGTGCATCGTCCGGGGATGTTCACATGCGGAGACCGCTGAGTTTGGCAAGGAATTCGCCGAAAGATGTGAGGGTATTTGAACGGGGATGGAGGTTCTGGTGACATCCGACCAAATCCTTCAGACATTCACCCTAATAGGAGCCTACTTCGTTAGCTAGGCTAGATCTCATCGCCACGACAAGGGTTAGAGCATTGAAGGTTACTCTGGAGAGCTATATCACTTCGGATGAAACGGGTATTAGATGACCGGTTAATGGTCAACGATTGGATTGTGTTACCCACACGTTATGCTTCTGCCGGTGTTTTCGTATGGGAGCGACAGAATAAGTGCTGTATTTGTGTAAACCGATGAATAAGTCAGACCAGATGACAGCTAGCGAAGAACTGGGCGTGGTGCTCGTCATTGTACGTGACAGGCACAGCTGCTGCAGGCATGACATAGTATGTGTGACAGGCGCGTCTAACATTGAGTGTTCTTCCTCGGCTTCCCCCCTCAACTTTTCCTTGACGATAAATCCGGCAACCAGGCTGTACAAGGCGGCGTAGATGGACCCGAGGAATTCCTCCATAAATGGACAGACAAACGCGCCGAGAAACTTGGTGGCGACTGGGATGGCGCCCAGGAAGTCGACCAGGGACTTGTCGCATTCCAAAGCTGCTCGAGCACCACACGAAAATCGTGTTTGACCTTTCTGAGGTTTAGTCATTGTGGGATATTTTTGCTATTCTACCTGGTCTGCCCGTGGTTCTTCCTCACCAAGAGAACTTCGATCTCATCGCAAACGCCAGGATGCGAGCAGAGGTTGATGGACGAGACTATAGCTACGGAAAAAAATTAACACGGGATGTATATCAAGTGTCATTCTTGCGTGACACCACAGTAACCTATGCTAGCAACGAAAACCAAAACGCGTCCTGAACCGTGCCCTTCGCATGCGACACTTGACCAAGTCGAAATTTCGGAGCTTGGTAAGCGCCCATGGGAGTCAACGAAGAGTGGTTACCTCAAGTGGGCTAACGTGGGCCTACTTGTGAAGGCGAGAGTGCAAGAGGGCGAAAGCGACGAGTTAACGAATTTGATAAATCGGATGGACCAGTTTAGATGAGCGGAGAGGCTGAGAAAGGCTACCGAAGTCACGCCGAACGCACGAGAGCCTTGGGACCTATGGAATAAGATTGAACGTGAGCACTCTTGAGCCATTTAATAACTGCATATATGTATCTCCCAGTAACTAATTCAGAGCAACTACAACAGTGCAGACTATCATGCGTTGCTGGGACTCACGATGTTCGACAATGGTGTATCAACATGTGTCAGGTTTGGTCTTTCCATATGTCCTCCAAGGATATGACATACATATGGCAAGCCTTTCCAACGGGCTTGAAGCGATGTGTGACACATGCGCGCTTTTCGACATTCTCTACCTCCGAGCGTTTCGATGTCCCCTTCGACTGTAAATTGTTGAAATAAGCCTCACTGAGCGATGAGACAGCAATATGCACCCCTGCAACATGGTCCCATTCTCATTTTCGCACACGACATTGGACCTCGAACCGTGACAGTGGTGCGTTTCCGATGTGTATCCTCTAGGCGTTTGTTGCCTTTGTGGCATCAAGAATGTTGAGCATGACAAAGAGCCACGTGTGGCAGAAACGAATATGAGCAAGAAAGAAGTTGGGGGTAAGGTTTAGACGACTCGTGCACTCACAACACGAGACAGACTACGCAAGGAAATCACGGACGAGACCACGAAACGGTGACGAAACCGGAAAAGTAATTAGTGTGCATTCATCCAGCCCCATAATCAACATATTGATACTACTTATAGCGCTCACGAAGGGACCTTTCGTACATTTGAGAACTCCTTTTTTTTCCAACGAGGGCCGATGTCGGCGCCAGGAAGGGAGAACTCACCAGGGGATTTATATCAACAAAGCTAGCCAATTAGTTAATGGTACAATCACCTACATTGGGACTGCAGGCAGAAATGGCGATTGGATTAGGATAGAGGCTCTTGGGGGAGAAAGTAGCTGAGATATAAGTGTAAGCTGCGGCGTAACTGAAGGTAACACTCTGATTGCAACTTGAACCTCTAGGGATTCGAATGAATGCAAAGAACTCTGCATGAGCCCTATGAGCCTCATCGTATCGATTCTCCGATCAAGCTTGTAACTTATCTGAGCATTTACTCGAGGGCCATTCATCGTGAAGCGTAGTACACTGGTATGAGTCACCTAGGAGCTGCCAAGCGTTCTTACATTCCTTATCAGAACGAGTTCCAGCTTCAGACCACAAGTGTGGGACATTAGACCAAGTTCTTGAACTTGGGCGTGAACATTCCCTGACGACAAAGTCCCCTGGTTATTCCCTATCCTGTTGCTCTCGGTTCTTGCTGAGATAAATCACCAAATAAGATAGGTCATCGTGATTATGCGCCCTTCAATGGGTCCTGAGTATGCGCGATACAGGTCACCGGATATCGTGGCAAATGGTTTGTAAAGGAAACAATAGAGCATATTTGCAGCTCCACTTTCAGTGAGTTCTCAGCGAAAACTGAATTGAAACTGAATCGCTTCACACCCAAAATCTCACTAAAAACGGCTTGCAAATATGCTTTAATACCCCCGAATGTCAGACCCTTCCTATGATTACGGCCTGATAAGTCCAGCGGATGTCAGGTGAGGCTCGGATAACAAAGGGTGTGGACCTTTAGGCCGGGTTGAACACATCACCCTTCGGGTTGTGGTTGACTCTACCAATCGTGCATTGTCTTTTCCTAGAAAGGGTCGCCAATGGCGTTCTTGCCACGAAACACAGGTGTCAACGGTGATGCTCCTGACAGATTCATATCACTTCATGACTTTGGCGGAAGGTATTACCGCTCGTCAAGATCTGTGCACGATATTGTATAGCAGAATCCCCCTTCCCATACCTCACTTCCAGAAGTTCTGAATGTGTCTAGTATGTGCGAACTTTCAATTAATCTGTCCTTCATGCAAGGGGCCGAAATTATCATACCACTGAGCTATGCGAAGATGTGATTGCTTGTTGCAATTTAAATGATCAGTATCATTGAAGTTTTACTCATCTTTACGGAACGGAGGAGATAAAACGAGGCCGCCACCGTTCGCCTAAACTTCCTAGCCATTCCTGACCTAGTTGTCCGGGCGGTAAGCTACATGTTCGACTCCTTCTCCCATCTGTCTCGCTCACGCTATCTAGAAGGATGACTTATATTGTCTCTCAAATATCCGTGGCCCAAGCGGCCACTGTAATAAATACCGCTGTCACCTTCATCCAGCTCACTATTTCCCTTTCTCTTGCTATGCTACTCATTTATTTCATGCCCAAAGAGAATACGGCTCTCTCTTGGAGCTGCATCAGTCGAACTTTGCATTCGTCTGTATGGCCCACCCTTCTGCAGACCGATTCCAGTTTCAGCCGAAAGTCTGGAGCCACAGTTTATGTCATATCTCACTTGGGCACGCTCACAATGGTTCTTGTCGCTATAGCTGGTGTGCTTCTCCCATTGGGTCTTGCTGAAGGCCCAGTTGTCACTTCGAGCTTCCGCCAGGTCCATGCACAATATGTCCCAGATACTTCCCCCCTCGCCCCCTCAACCACTCCGAACCGCGGCAGTTTCGTGTATGGGCGTGAATGTGGAGCCCTCGAACCATTGGCCTGCCCCGGGAACGACAACCCAAATACTACAACCATTGCACCTTCCATTCGCGAGATTTTCACCAGCACCCCTCACGGACCATTCACTATGCAATATCGCAGGTTTTATCATGGGGATGCTACAGGAAACCGTAGTATTGCGTTTATGGGATCTGCGCAAACCTTTATCCTGCGCGATGATATCTTTGTAGCTGAGGGCCTCGTGATCGACATGTCGCCAGACCATCCGGGGATCGGTTTTTGGAACCAGACCCTCCCTGAGATCCGGAACGGCGGAACGTGGTCTCAGAATATCCTTTGGCTTGAGCCGGTCACGCAATGTGTCGATACAAATTTGACCGTCGATTATTTCCTGATGGATGGGCCTGAAGGTCAAATCGACATCTTCAACCTTACGGATCATGGGGGGTTCGTCAATCTTACCCGTGCATCCCCTGGTCTCAGTCGCGACGGCCAGCATATCGACCTCTTCCAACGCGCCTATTTCGGCGCAGTATACAGCAACTTGTTCGCGATGCAGTTCCTTAATGTCACCCGTAACTCATCCTTTATGGGCGCCCCCTATCCCATCAACACATCCTCCTTCAATACCTTTATTGCTGGCTATAATCTCGGCCAGGTCAATGCCCTCCCCATCGGCTATCTCAATAATTCCGCAGCGTTGGATGCGTCTTTTGCATGCGAAGGCTACGGAGGAGCAGACACAGCGAATCTGAATAGCCTCCATGTTTCTTGTGGGATCTTTCTGGGTCCTCCTCTCCGAACAGACGACGGGGATCCACGGGTCTTCGATCATGGGTCCAAATGGAGCCAGGGCATCTACACATGCTCGAGTGCTACGCGTGCGTCTATCCAGACGATTTGGTTTTGACAAATGGGACCGCTGACATTCAGAATTTACAACTTTCTCGGGGGAAAAGTGTTGAGAACGTGCTATGGGCAACGGAGAAGACAAATATATCAATCGGTGGTATCGACCTGCTCTGGGGTCGTGTCGATGACCAATACGAGAATGATCCTTCTCTGTTGACTATCCGTGCAGACGGTTTCTTTCTACCAGCAGGCACATCTTCCATTTGGGGCTCTTTCCCTCCTGGCTTTCCTGCTGCTGCTCACGCATGTGCTTGGGGCCAGCTCTACGAAACTGGACGTACGAGTGGTGAAAATGATTTTGTTGTAGATTACTCCGGCAAGTCAGATTACGCCATAAAGTCCAGGCTTCAGTCATTGGCTGCTCAGGATGCCGCTGCTGGGAACGCTCGCATACGCAATCTCATCTGGACGGATATGATGGCCAATAACCTCATCGGTACCCAAACAAACGACACTCTGTGGGTGGCTGACCACTCGAGGACAATCGAGTATGACTTCAAGTATGCTATCCCAGGCTTGATCCTCCTCCTTATCTGGCTGCCATCATTCCTCGGGTCCATCTTTCTTCTTATTACTCGTTCCTTGACCTTCAAACACATGAAGAGTGTCCTCAATCATACATCTATTGGCCGTGTTGTTGTTGGGACATCAGCCCTGCGGGTCCAAGATCGGGGTGGTGGAGCACATATAATGACGTCAGTGCCAACACCGAGATTCCACTATGCTGATTCTTCCAATCCCTCATCCATGGACATGAATGGGGACAAGGGCATTCTAGGCCACCGTCGGGGCAAAGGCCACTGGGTCAATGGGGGTGGGAGTGTTCGAGTTATATTACAACTGGACCATCCGAGGAGTGGACCATATGGCGAGGATATTCAGTTGTTGGAATCTTCAGGATGCGACGGATGTCCTTATTTGTTAGAGGAGAAACTATGTCACTAACTTTGATATTTTATAGTATATGCCACACTTCCCAACAAGCTTGAAGCGATGGATGCCACATGCTCATTTGTTGACATTCTCGACTCCACGTCAGTTAATGTGCCCACACGACAAATCCCTAGCTCACTGCTTTCAACTCATTGCCATTGCAGCGGGCCAAGGAGCTGGGACCACCGCACGAGACTTACCCCTTTGGAGCAAAGGCAACAGGAGGATTTTAATGGTGCCAATACCAAGGGGTGGGTGGCCTTCTAGTCAACCAACCGAGTGGACACCAGCTCCCTATGAATGGAAAGGGTAGCTCACAATAGATCACTGACAACAGCTGGAAAAGTAGATGTGATAAAAGAGACGAGACTAAGGAATGCAGACAGGTACGCGTGAGTGCATGATCTTCTTCTTGAACAGGAGCATTGATAAATCTTGAGTAACCATAAAGGTGTTGTCCCCCACGGCTGGTAGACTTCGTGCGAACGGAGAGTCGACAACGGTTTTCAGTCTCGTTCCGCGATAACAATAAGCCGAGTACTCCTAGATCTACAGTTACACCACCACCTTATGACGAGTCCTATCCACTCCTTTGTTCTTCCTACCATTCACGGCTTGAAAATGTCAGTTCGGCGCCAAAGGAAGAATCAATATAGATGATCCAGCTAGGGTGTGACATAGTACGCGTGGCATCCACGTCCCAATGAAGGTCCCTGTACTCATCTTCGAGATCCCAGTTTTCTCCTTAAACCCTTCCTCGACGATATCATAAATGCTGCGAATAAGGCAACAAGGTGCAGTACACGCCATGGAGGAAAGCGGACAGAAAAGCGCCGAGAAACTCGTAGGACCTGGGCAACACACAGACAGGGGACTCGTCGCGTCTTAGACCCTGATCCAACACCGCGCAGATATTGCATTCAACCCGCCTAAGGCCTTTTCGTTGCAGAATGTCCTTGACATGCCACCTGACCCACCCATCGTCCCTCGGAATTCTTTCCTTCCAGAACCTCAACTTCATGGCGGCACTAGAGCATGGGTAGAGGTTGGACAGCTGCGAAGGAATATCCATGGGGTATGTACTCAAGCCTGTTCTCACAGGTACTGTATTAACCTATCCGCAATTAAAACCCCGACTCGTCCTGGATCATAATCTTCGCCTTTCCACCCCCTAACTCAGCCAATCCAGACCGTGGCCTGCCCAGTTATCCACCCTTGAACATTTGAACATCCCTCTCTTGACACTCCAGAACCCTTCCCAGGCCTTGAAGCGATAGATCATGCGTATTCTCAGCATCGCGACCGCATCAGTTGGGATGTGGATCTACGCATCACATCGGTCCGATGTACCCAGAACCATTGATGAAAGTTTGAAGGCGAACACACACAGACGATAGGGAACAACGAACCTTGGAGGGCTGCCTGAAGCGGCGTATTATAATAGTTCCACAACCGTGCTGGAGCTACAAAGGGCTGCTCTAGACGATTGCAAAGGCCATGTAGTGTATTGTATCTCATCATGTCTCCCTCTGACACTTCCACGACAACGGTACTGTTCTAGCCGTTAAGATTAGCGCTACTAAAATCTCATCATGGGGTGCTGAACGTATCCATGAGGACGAGGTATGACCAAATGACGAACACAAGCAATCGTCGGGATTTCCCGTGCCGTCTTTTTGCTTATTAGTCTATGTTACCTCGCACCTCTTGGTCAACTCAGAACTTCTTTTGGTAGTGATAGTTTTCCTGAATCAGCAGATATAGGGCGGGTGAACACGAGGAGGGCTCACATGCAAATAGTCGTGTTTCAGCTAAAAATAAGCACTTATCAGTCCCCCTCCGCTTTCCGTCTACAATTCAAAGGTCAACGGGCTCTTTCGGCTTTGACCAGAAACATCAATTCTTTGCTGAGAAGTTTCCATTGACTCCCTAAGGCAACCACCGCCCATATCGGCACACGGAGAAGAAGCGGATAGACGCAATCAGATGATTGACATAGTAATGCTTTTGTACTACGTTCTTTCTATATCGTTCTTCACTTTATCCAAACGTTTGACAGATCTCAGATTTACCAGGTCCCGAGCACTCCAACGAGAGGAGGCAGGAAATGCGTGTGAACAAAACTGAGACGGCGCTCTCGCAGCGGCGTTCTGAAGGTCGTCATTTTTTGAGTTTGAAGATATTCCCCCCAACGGGTTAGGAGTCAGTATATTTAGTTCGTATTGGCCAATGCAGAGGCATACAGTCAACTACCCCAATAATGCACCACGAAAAACTCTTATATCGAGAATTGAGCGGGTATAGTATCGCTTAGGCCACGCGTCTTGCTACTGCAATCCCCGGAAGAGTCCCGGGCCACCGCTCAGCACCGAGAAAATCTGAAGGATCCTCCGACTAAGCTTTGGACATATCTGAGTTGTCGCTTGCGGATTTGCTTTATTGTAAGGCAAGCCCAGCAATACAGATCCTTTAGTAGCTCTCAGGTGCTTGTACACCCGCTAAGAGAACGAGTCCAGCCTGGGTCCACAGATGTGTGACACCAGATCTTCTCAAACTTATGTGTGAGCATTCTTTAGAAAAGCAATCCCATATTTCATTGCCCCCACTTCCGTTGCTCCATTCTTGCTGAGACTAACACCGGGCGAGATAGAAAATCCCCCAGTAAATGGCCTTTGATGTTCTGCGATACGAATTGCCACTTCGACACCGTCGCAACGCTGTAGTAGAGATATCAATGCCGCCGAATGTCAAGCCCCCTGATATCCTTGGGGCCTGATACGTCCAGTAGATGACATGTGTGGCATAATGACAGTAGTGGATTCCACGAAACGAATTAGCCGCATTGTTCTTTGGGTAGGTTACTCTGCCCGCCAATTATGAATCGTCTATTCTTAGGAAGGGTCACCAATGAATTTTTCCTTGGGACTCCCGACAGATCTATATCACTTTGCAGCTTCAGCCGAGGCTGCCACCTAACATGCATGCGTGGCGTTGAGATGGCAGAAGACGCCCAGACCTCACTGCCAGTGGGACCAAATCCGCCCAGCATATGCGAACTTACAACTATTCCGTCCCATGCACAGCACGAAAGCTAAAAATAGATACACTACTGACCCATCAACTTCACGTTTGAAGATCTGAAGGTTCACGTTGCAATGGCACGATGGTTCGTTACAATTTTAGTCGATTGATATCATCGAACCCCTGGTCATCTTTACGAAATGGGGGATAAATGGTTTCCTTTCGCTTGCATCCCCCCACCCTTCCTGCCCCCGTTGCCTGAGCGGTAAGCAATGTGTCCAACAGCTCCCCGAAACATCTTTTCTAACAGTCGTAGCGTCTAGAAGGATGACTTATATTATTTCTCCAATATCCGTGGCTCAAACAGCGACCATAATTAATGCCGCTATCATCTTCGTTCAATTCACCATCTCCCTTTCCCTCGTTGTACTCCTCGTTCACTTCATGCCAAAAGAAAATTCGGCCCTCTCTTGGAGTTCCATTAGTCGCACTTTGCATTCGTCTGTATGGCCCACCATTCTGCAGACCGACTCCAGTTCCAATCGACGCTCTGGAGCGGCAGTTTATACCATATCTCACTTGGGCACGCTCACCACGGTCCTTGTCGCCATAGCCGGAGTTGTTCTCCCATTGGGTCTCGCTGACGGCCCAGTTGTCGCCTCCAACTTCCGCCAAGTCCGTGCACAATACGTCCCGGATACCTCTGCTCTTGCCCTCTCAACCACTCCAAATCGCGGTAGCTTCGTGTATGGGCGTCAATGTGGAAGTTTCGAGGCATTGGCATGTCCTGGGAATGATAACCCAAACACTACAGCCATCGCTCCTTCCGTCCTCGAGGTCTTCAACAGTACCCTGCACGGACCATTCGCTATGCAATACCGCAGATTTTACGAAGGGGATGCTAAGCAAAACTCTAGCGTTGGGTTCGTTGGATCCGCGCAAACCTTTATCTTGCGCGACGATATCTTTGCAGCTGAGGGCATCGTGGTCGATATGTCACCAGACCATCCAGGAATCGGCTTCTGGAACCAAACACTCCCCGATACTCCGCATGGTGGAACGTGGTCTCAGGACATCCTTTGGCTTGAGCCAGTTACACAATGCGTCGATACCAACTTGACGGTCGATTATTTCATGCCGGATAGTGGGCCCGAAGGTTCAATCAAGATCTTTAACATTACAGATCATGGGGGGTTCGTTAATCTCACCCGTGTACCCCCTTCTCTCAATCGTGACGGCCAGCATATCGACCTCTTCCAACACGCCTACAAGGGGGCAGTATACAGCAACTTGTTCGCGATGGAGGCCCTCAATGCCACCCGTGATTCGTCCTTTATTGGCGCCCCCCACCCCCTCAACATGTCCTCCCTCAGTTTCTCTATTTCTGGCATTGACATTGGCCAGATGAGTGTCCTTCCTATCAGTTACCTCAACAGCACTGCAGCATCAACGGGTGATATTATATGCCAAGGCTATGGAGGACAAGATACAGCGAACGTGACTAACGTCCATGTTGCTTGTGGGATTTTCCTTGGTCCTCCTCTTCGAACGGACGGTGGGGATCCACGGGTCTTTAACCGTGGATCAAAGTGGCGCCAGGGTATTCATGCATGCTCAAGTGCCACACGTGCATCTATCCAGACAGTCGCGTTTTCCACAAACGGTACCACACGCATCCAAGACCTGCGCGTTTCTCGTGCGAAAAGCCAAACAAATGTGTTATGGGCAACTGAGAAGACGAACATGACAATCTCCGATATCGATTTAATGTGGGGACGTGTTGATGACCGGTTTGAGAACGATCCCTCGCTTTGGACCATCCGCGCGGACAGTTTCTACCTACCAGCGGGTGGAGCTTCCATGTGGAATGTCTTCCCTGCCGGTTTTCCTGCGGGTGGTCATGCACATCTATGGGGCATGATCTATGAAAGTGGGATGCCGTCGGACGACGGTGAATCCGTTACAGACTACTCCGGAAGGTCCGACTACTCCGTAAAGTCAAGGCTCCAGTCCTTGGTCACACAGGATCCTACCGCCGGAAACATTCGCATACGAAATCTCATCTGGACGGACATGGCGGCCAATAATTTTATCGGTACTCAAGCGAACGACACCCTTTGGGTAGCCGACCACTTGAAGACGATCGAGTATGACTTCAAGTATGCCATCCCGGGCTTTATCCTCCTCCTCATCTGGGCGCCATCATTCCTCGGAGCCGTGTTCCTTCTTATCACTCGTTCCTTGACTTTCGAACGCATGAGGCACGTCTTTAATCATACTTCCGTTGGCCGCGTTGTCGTTGGCATGTCCGCTTTGCGGGTTCAAGGCAGGGGTGGCGGTCCACATGTGGCGACGCCGACGTTGATGCCGATGCCGAGTTTCCCCTACGCTAGTTCTGCCAATCCCTCGTTCGTAAACATGGATGCAGACAGGGGAATTCTGAGCCATCGTCGAAACAAGAGTAACTGGGCTAATACGAGTGGAAGTGTCCGTGTCGCGTTGGAATTGGGCCATCCGAGGAGAGGGTCATATGATGAGGACATTAAGTTGTTGGAATCTCCGAACCGGGTCTAAGCTGGGTCTGAGTATCTTTGTTGTTAGAGTAAAACTAAATTTATAATACTCGATAGTATGTTTTCCTTTCCCCAGATAAACCTCATGTTTTTGCTATTAGTACGATAATATGAAGGCGGCCAAAGAGGGGTTTAGTACCGTTGATTGGAAAAAGGTGTCAAGTGAACATTAGAAGCGACAATGTGTTATAATGAAGAGGCTAAGCCAGTAGATCAAATCGTACGACACCTGCATTACTTCCTGTAGGTGGATAGCCTATATTCTTGAATGCAACCAGCTTTCCATACATCTGCTATGAGGTGATATCACAAATCATAACCAGTTGGCAAAACAATTTAAACCCAAATGTTATCAAAAAGGCATGGATGGACAGTGAGTACCCCCCTGTCCAAAGGAAAATCGTGAATATATCTCCTGTAAACAGATCCATCGACCCATCCAGCGACACAGCATTCAAACGGTCTAGACTGCTTTGCATAAGTGAACAACCTAGGACCATCATTGCTTCGTTCAAATTCCCTCGCGGCATCTCGAAAGAAAACATCAAAATCTGGACTGTTGCGAAGCTCCCTTCTTGTTTGGACCTCGACGATTGGAATACGAGTGACGTCGGGGTGGTGGAGAAACGACAATATCCCTTCCGATGTGAACTCGCAGTCGTGGACTCTCAGGACGTCTAGCGAAGGAGCCCAAATACGGATGGTGTCGGAAACATCATACGTGCTAACGCCTTTCAGCTTGAGCACTTGAAGATTGGGAAAGGATAGATGATGAAGTATAGCGCGATAGACACTTGGATCTAGTGAGATATCGAGGATGCGAAGATTTGGGAGAGGAGTCGGTGGGCATGCGGGATTCATGGACATTGGCTTGCCTCTGCGCACTGAGTTACCCAAGGTGACACGCATGGCGGATGTGCAACTGTTCAGGAGCTGGAGCAGTCCACCCGCTTCTATTGGGCATGTTAGCTCAATGCGCGCAAGTCGGTCCAGCCAAGGTGGTTTAACCTTGCAAAGGAACAACTCCGTGAAGGTCCGGCAGTGGGTGGACCATGCAAGGTGGCGAAGGCTCGGAAGACAGCTCAGCTGGCGAAGCAACCCCTTGTTGTGTTCTGGGTCGTCATTGGTGATTGTCATCCTGACTTCAAGATGTTCTAAGTTCTGCGCCTCTGCCATTCGAATGGCCCAAAAACCGAGTAAAATCCCGGATGACATATCTAGGCGAAGATATCTGCAGCGACAAACGTGCTTTTTGATTGCGTGGAGGAGCTCTGTGCGACATCCGAGCTCAACCGGGGTTGACCAAAGAGAAGCTGGGTCTCGCAAAGTGATGTTAAGGGCCGCGCCGGTCGACCTTGTGAACCATATATTGAGGATTGAGGTAGGGATTACTTGGGATTGAAAAAGGATGTGGATGGAAGACCAGAATTGAGAAGTGGTGATGGCGACGTAATTCCAGTGGCTACACACCAGGCGTATAGCAGTGAGCGCGACATGCCTCCTCTTAAATGTTTCTTTGGAGGGTAAGGCGTACTCGAAGATCTCGATGAGGATGTCGCTGGGATAAGACTGTATCTGTGAACACATGGGGTATCGTGTGAGGTCCAGGCGTTTCAGACGTTAACAGCTCTAACGCGAAGGTGCGCGAATATAGATTAACTGTCTCATGGTCTTGATTGACGCTGTCCGTAGGTTGATGGTCTGCTGATCATGGGCCAATCAATCCGCAGCCATTGGCATTGGTACAACACCAAGTCGCAAAAATAGGATCTGTCCGCAAACTGAATTAGGTCAGATCTGCCTATGTGGGACTCGTAGCGATTACACAAGTTCCTGTACGAGTCCGTACGTTCGACATATCGTTGGGATTTCTAACATAGGAAGACTGATGGTGCGTGAATCCAAGGCATGTGACGGGTTGATTTGTTGTCATAGATGTCACGATTCAAGCGAGAAGGCGGGACTGAATGTCCTGCTGGGTAGGAGGCAAAACATTGGTCCGGCCTCTGGAGTCTGGAGGTGTAATGGCGCGTTAGCCGATGTACACGATATAAGCAACTATATATATTGATACATAAGATTAATTGAGTTCTTCAAGTCATACTTCTGCAACCACTGTTTATTCCTCTCCCATGATTCTTGTATCATAAGTGGACTCCCGAGACTACTCATTTACTTATTTGCCTGATTCTGTAGTTGCCAATTATCTAACCATAACCCCATATAGCCATGTAATACGCAGTCAACAACAGCACTGATTGTGTTGTAATAGATATTATTTTGAAAAGGGCTTCGTTGAGTTGTGCTGAGGGGTGGTAGCGAAAGGTCACCAGGGTTACCACTTGTTGCAGGGTTCAGCCAATGATGGATCTGCACCACGAAACAGCGACGTCTCTTGGCATACACTTGGATACTTGGCAAGTACCTTTTTTTACGCATTCCGGAACGATTCGTGATCCCGACGATGCCACATTGAGATGACGGATCACTCAACGGTTGTCATTGCTCGGTGTGGGATCATCCTGTGTTGCTGTGCTACCTTGTTCTATTGTTGATTGATTACAAACCGTCCTTGTTTAACTGGTCAACGTTATTAGACATTCAGTTTCCTGCCATCGCCCAGAAGGAGGTGTCGGTACGCACAGGATTCCGGCCTTGAGAACGAAATGTATTATAGGGGCGAGGTCGGAGTATCGCTAATCAGTTGGGGAAGGGATGTAGAAGAAGAATGGACAGGCGGGATATGATTAAGAATGTCCATTGTTAGGTTATAAAAACAGAAAACAAATGAAGTGAGGTGCCGTGGTGTTTGGAAGTTGCCCTTTGTTTTACATAATCGTCAATGGCACAGTGCATTAGAGGGGACGTTCCTCGAGCAAATTAACCCCCAGTAGATGGCGATGCTCCTGACGCGCAATGAGTCGTTGGTCGACTGTCGGACACTGTGAGAAAACAAGACCGGACGCTCGTCGAAAGCGACGAGAGGCAGGATCCACGTATGTACTACAATGGCCTCATGCCTCAGGCTATGAACAGCAAGTGCGTGCCAGATGGGTGTAGAGAATAGGAAGAATGGAGTTCTGGCGGCTATCAAGCAAATACTGGACGCTGTGGCTGTGCAGTGCTTGTTTTGGTCGGTAGACAGGCTTGAAGGGGTATGTACTCTCCGTAGTGCATGTTACCCAGCCCCTCCCCACAACCCAGCCATGTCCGTCGCCTCTCGCGCCTCAACCAACCATGAAAAACAGGACAGAGACCTCAGAAACAACCGAAGACGCAGTCTCATGACCCTCTTCACAAACAGTTCCGTCCCTCTTCGTCGGGGTTCGGTTCAGGGCGCTCTCAAGTTCGGCCTCGTGGATATTGACACAGATTCACCTGATGTCGACCAACTCAGCTTCAGCTCTGCACGCCACTCAGTCGACGGCGGAATCACAGGCTCTATACCAGAAGATATCATCCGCGAAATCGCTGCCCTCCTCCCCATCGCTGACATCCTCAACTTCAGCCTTACAGTACGCTCTGCTTCTCCTCTCATCGATTCTCATTAATATCACTCTTCTTTCAGTCCTCATGTCTACGCCGTATCCTTATGCCATTTCTATACGAGACCGTCGTCCTCAAATCAAGCAGAAAATGTCGTGTTGCCCTTGAGATGCTCGGCCGCCAGCGGGAAATCTGCAAGTATATCAAAAAGCTCGCTGTTCGCCCAAACTACTATCTTTCGTGGCCAAGACCAGACGAGTACCTCCCAGAAGATTGGGTCGTTACAGAACTGGAGGGCCTTGCGGGTGATCTGGTGAATATGCACACCTTTGATTGGGATGGACTCGAGTTGCCAGAGGATCGGCTATGGGAGACGTTGCGGCTAAAGTGTGTGGAATCGTGTTGCAACCTCGTGTCGCGTTGGTGACCTTTTGATTTTCCAGATGTCCGAAACTCAAGAGCGTGTTTACCAATGTTGGGACCCGACCCTTGGATGGCAATAGCCGGGTGAGCCGTTAAACCAATCCCTGGCTTATTCTCGATTTGTGGCGCTCATGTCGAAATACTCAGTTGTTCGATTTTCGAGATCTTACTAGCTTCTCCCTGATAGTCAGGCATGGTTTAGGGGGCGCAGGTGCAGTTTTTCTGGTGCCCTCCGCGAAATGTTCCTCTGACCTCCCGCGGCGATACCTCTTTTAGAACTCTTTCCGCCGCTTGAGGAACTCCCGTCTCGTTTCTGGGAAATGATTATCAAACACTGTCCGAATCTCGAAGAACTCGCAATATGCAGCTTTTCGTCATCAGCGCGTGTTTTCGACTTTGAACCCGCAATGGAGGGCCACTGGCCAAAATTACATACACTTACCCTCGGTTCCTTCGGATACCAGAGCGACTTTATGCTGGGACCTCCCGCGGATCCTCGAACCCTCGGCAATTTCCTCACCGCACATACATCGCTCAAATACATTCGTTTCCTGTGGAATTTCAAACGATGGATGTCTCCCGAATTCATGCCTATGCACCTCGGACCAACAGCACTTCCGGTCCTCGACACGTACATCGGTGTTTACCAACAACTCGCGGAACTACCTCACCCGGAATCGGTGGAGACCCTGGATTTGACTTGTGAACCGATGTACGAGAGTAGGCTGTATGCGGTGTGTCCTGTGCTGAGGAGATTGACGTCATTGACGTCGTTGGATATTTGGACGCATGTTGCTAACCCGGCGAGGGACAATACCACGTTTTACAGGACCCTTGTCGAGTCGGTCCCGAAGTTGACGGATTTCCATTTTATGTGCACGACAGGATTCCCAGCTGTAAGTTTCCGTTAATTCTTTTTTTTTTTTTTCATCATGGTTGTGATTTGTCACCCTAATAATTACGACCGCAGAAACAACTCAAGCAGCTGATAAAACAGCTCCATCTTTTGTCGGACCTCAAGCGATTTTCGCTCACAAAGGGACACACGTACAGAGACGAAAGCATGGTTGAAACGGCTCTCCTGATACTGCGGTATAACCCACGCCTGCGGCAGATCAATGTCCGATGGGCCAAAGAACGGTGTCCGAATCACCTGAAACAGGAGGGGTCGTATGATGTCATTGCAGACGCTGATGGACGGCCTGTAAGTCTGGTCGTACTGGAGAGAGGGATTCCGTTGGTTGGGAAGCCGTTTACGAGGCGGTATAAGGTTGATGTCAGGTCATTTGAGGGGTGGCGCGGCAAGGTTAAGAAGGTGCAGAGTGTTGGTTGGCTGAATTGAGTGGAAGAGGGAGAGGAGGATATACGTGCGCGTTATGATGATTGGCACGTCCGGCTTTCATGAAGCTTACTTCTCGTATCTTAGCTTTCCCTGGGATGGGGTTCGGTGACGAATCCTGGCAATCGTCGCCCCCCGAGGGGCTCGAGGGACGTTTGACTCGGTCACGACTTGACATGTTCATTCTTTTTCATTCCCTTATCTTGGCATTATTTACCACCATCCTTCATTACTTTTCGTAATCTTTTGTTGTTTTACCTTTTGGATGTTGAGAGCTTCGTGCTCTCTTGCTGGCTTGGTTGAGTTTTCTTGTTGCTTTTGGTTTCCTGGATTTGTACTCCGCTCGTACGCTGCTGTTCTTTTGGTTGTAAAATACGCTTTTGTATGTAGTATTAGATATCTTGTCTGTAGTTTGTTATGTATAGATGTGATGTTATTCACACTTGGTGTTATTCATCACACACCATTCAATGTACGGCATGTGATCAATGGCTTGGCGGACCGACTGAGGAAGCCCTTCGGGGTAGACCCCCTATATATAAATAAAGTAGCGATGGCTTCTTCACTCGGCGAAGACAGGCCTGTGCGACTGCAGCGTGAAGCTATTTTTAATCGCTTGATGCGAAAGTTGTATCAGCTATTCTGTCTAGCCCCTGAGTCGATCAGACCGTATGTACGCAATTAGCATGGGTATACACTCTACATTACATTGTCGTTTTTTGATGCGATCCGGTGGCGGAGAGACTGTGTGGATAGTAGCTTAGTACGTTATACCCCGATTTCAACCTCGGGCACGGCGTGAGATGCGACGGGAGCGTCTGCCTGCCGTTAAAGAACCAGAGGCACATATTTTAGTCGCGTGAGACTGGGCTGAACTCGACGTACTGTTACAAGTACTAGGTTCTCGCGGTTTCGGGTTCGGTAATGCCGGGCCTGAGCGCTGTTGCTGCTAGGGAACTGGATCATTTAGATTGTCGTTCATCTGCTGCTGATCGTTAGGTGGGATTGTCAAGACAGGCGATGTCCGTGGTGGGTTTAAGCCTAGGAAGTTGTGGATTTGCCTCATTCCAGGTCTCTCCAGAGCTTCGGCCTGGAAGAATCGAGGGAGGTGTTATTTTTGTTCTAAGCAGGGCCAGGAACTGCGAATTACCCAACTTAATCCTTTAAACTTAACGCAGAAGCTGCTTTTGTGGCTTTCCCCTTAGTCGTAATCCGGCATCGTTGGCACCTTGAAGCATTTGATTTTTAGCATGTGATCCGAGCGTCTCAGTGACCAGATTTTTTTCGCACTCCAATGACAGCTTGGCCCACTTCATCTTCGTTGATCGCGTGATATAAGAACAGGATACCTCCACAACAGCTTCAATAGCTTCCACGGATTCCCAGGTCGGAGTATGTGCCCATGTAGCTTTAATAGCCCTTGTCAACGTTCAATAGTGTCCTTCGCTGTACACTGCATGCTCCGCGTTAACCGGGAGAATATATTCCCCCGATCTCGGGAAAGGTTTTGCATTCGCCTGGAGAGGATTACACGCTCCAGCAAATATGTCAGGGACGAAGAGCTGGACCAATGGGATGGCCGCCGGTCGAGCAGCTGCGCGTTACAGTCTGAGGTATTTATAGAATACGGCGATATAAATGAATGAAGCTGTCATGAGCCATATGGTTTCGCACATGATGCCTTCCGCTCAATGGTAGTGGGGGTGGAGTAACATGTTTATGTATAGTTGATCAGATCAAATTGGGGTTTTCACTGATCAGAAGTGCGAACAGTTGGAGAAAGTAGTGTAAATGTCGGTAGATGGGACGATATACTGTCAAGGGGGGTGGATTGCGCGTTTGTCGTTTGGTCGCAGTTTCCTTTGGACTTGTTGAAATGGGGCGGAACACATTCACAGTGACGGCAGAGGAGACTGTAAGTTGCCGCGCTGCCGGGCCGCCTAACAACCTCCATCAAATTTCTTTCTTTAGTTCTCCACACTTCATTGCGCAACCCCAGACTACTCAAGGGTACCCAGATACTGTTAATCTATTCGAGGGGCTCTGATTTTGACCTGTGGCCTGTTAAGCTGACGGATCTCTTCTGACGAGACCCCGATGGTGCCAAGTTGAAACAAAAATGTCGGACGAAAACAACAGTAGTGGACGGGAATCACCTTCCCCTGGTGCTTCTGTTCCCGTTACAGGGTTGGAATGACTCTCGTGTGTCTATTTCCGTGTGCTCCATATCTTCCCGTGACCATCACGATTTTCTCGGAGGGGATAGATGAGGTAGGGTAGACCCGAGACTCATGATCGTTTGGCATGGTCGTTCTCACTTCCTTGCCGCTATCCTATAAATTGCTGTTCCCAACGCGTTTCTAGTTCTTCCGCCCACGCTCTCATCAGTCCTCGTGCGGGGAATCCCTTAGCCATGAAGGTAGGATCATCCTCGATATACCATAGTCGCTGGCCCTGATGAAGGATGATGCATGTAGTACAACGCTAGGATTGCGTCTAATCCCGTAAGTCACCAAGGAATCCGACGCCACCCTGTTGCTCACCGATGCTGCAGTATGTGGTGGGCTCTTTCGCGTGTATTGGAGGAGGTCTGTTCGGTCTCGACATCTCCTCGATGTCTGGGGTACTGAACGTGAGTGCTCATCCACAACACCTCTGTATTGCATATCTCATTCTTGGCCAGAACGAGTCCTATCTAAGGGAATTCCATAGTGTGAGACCTTGTTTCGAGGAAAAAGGGGGGAAGGCCAAGAAGCTGACTTAGTTTGGATTAGCCTGGAAGTGGAGCTCAGGGCGCGATTGTCGCTTCGATGCCTGCTGGTTCTTTCATTGGAGCCCTTGCTGTCACGCAGTTGGCAGATCGCCTTGGTCGTAGGCCGACCATTATTCTCGCCGGTATCGTCTGGGTTATTGGGTCTATCTTGCAATGCGCTTCTGTGGTATGTGCTCGGACCCCTAATTCCGGGAATCGTCGTTCTCACCTGACTTTCTCTCTAGAACCGTGGCATGTTGGTTGTCGGCCGTATAATCTCCGGAATCTCAGTTGGTCTCTCAAGTGCTGTCGTCCCCATCTATCAATCCGAAATCACAGCGCCGTCTATCCGTGGTCGCATGGTCTCTCTTCAACAATGGTCAGTTCACATCCTTCCTAAAATAGTCGCGCGCTAAGCGGTGTTTGATGGAAAGGTCTATTACATGGGGTATCTTGATTCAGTACTTCATTCAGTTCGGTTGCTCGTATATCAATGGCGTTGCATCCTTCCGAATCCCATGGGGGCTTCAAATGATTCCTGCCATTATCCTCAGTCTGGGGATGCTTGTCTTCCCAGAGAGTCCTCGTTGGCTGTTTGACAAGGGCCGGTGAGCGGTTACTGTCGGGTTGTTAATTCCTATCCACTAACATCGTGGATAGTGAGGATGAAGCGTTGCAAGTCCTAGCAGACCTCCATGGTGGGGGTGACAAGACTCATGAACTCGTCGTGCTCGAATACGAGGAAATCAAACAGCAGGTACGACAGACGCCCAATGGTCAGAGTTGGCGCTAAAGAGTTTCCAGGTCACCTTTGAACGCACTGAAGGTGCTAAATCTTACCTCGACCTTCTCAAAGGTGGAAACCCCCGCCGTGTCTTCCTCGGTTGTGCTCTTCAGATGTGGTCTCAACTCACTGGAATGAACGTTATGATGTACGTATCACTGTTAGCGATTCAAGATTCTATCAATAACCTTAGACCAGGTACTATATCGTCTATGTCTTCCAAGGTGCTGGTTTGACTGGTCGCCGTAGCAATCTCATTGCCGATGTAAGTTCCCTCTAATATCATGCAACTTGATCGCGCTCAACCGTGATAGTCTGTGCAATATGTCCTTAATGTCGCATTCACTGGTTCGTACTCCTTTCCAACCACGCTGGACTTGGTTCTGATTTTGATGGCTCCAGTTCCCGCAATCCTCTACATTGATAAGTGGGGCCGTAGGCCGATGCTCCTCGTTGGATTGCTATTGATGGGATTCTGGCTATTCCTTGTCGGAGGTTTACAGGCCCGTTTCGGACACTGGGGAGCCATTGGCGATTCTAGTACGTTCCGTTATACTCAGGGTACAGAGAGGTGCTTACTTATCCTATTAGCTATCTGGGTTGTGGAGAACAACGATGCCGCAACCAAAGCGATCATTGTCTGTTCTTACTTCTTTGTGTGCAGGTGAGTCGATCAGTGATCTCTTGTTCGGTTCATCTTCTCATCGTTTTCCCATCTCAGTTTCGCTATTACTATGGGACCCGTCTCCTGGACGTATCCTGCGGAACTGGTAAGCCGCCAGCGTGCCTCATTACCGCTCTCTCCTAAACCCCTCCGCAGTACCCCTTGAAGATTCGAGGAAAAGCAGTGGCATTAGCAACCGTGAGTCCATGCAATCAATGTTTCCCGCTTGCCAAATCACTAAAGTTGTTCCGATGTGTGATTTTAGGCGACCAACTGGCTTTTCAACTTCTCACTCGCATATGCTGTCCCACCAGGCCTCGACACCATTGCATGGAAGACATACTTCATCTTCGGCACTTTCAACTTTGCTGCATTCATCCACGTGTTTTTCATGTATCCTGAAACTGTCGGACGAACCCTTGAAGAAGTGGAAGAAATTTTCCAGCAAGGGCACGTCTTCAGCGCTTGGGCCATCGACAAGAACGTTGGAAGGAAGACACTGGAAGACGTCGTTGGTGGAAAGGCTCAGGTAAGTCTCTGATCCAGCTCCGGTGCTGCAAGAGCTTAGTATCCTTTTCCCCTTATAGCCCAAGAGGTCGGATTCCGTGGAGGACGAAAAGGAGAAAGTCGAAGCGTAGTGTCGAGACAGGTTTGGGTGTGTTCTGTTCAGTATACTCTTATGAATATACCTGTATAAGCATTCTCCAATTTCCTTCAGTTTTATGCTCTGTAGTTTTTAACGACGCACGAATGTTATATTCATATACGACCAGCACCAAGAGGAGGAACAGTCTGGGGATCTCGGATCAACACTAAGATCGAAGAAAGTGGTATGAAAAATTCTGATATTCGACGACGCAACTTCGGTCGCTATCGACGGTTTCCAAAGTATTTGATGATCCCCCAAAAATCAGTCCGACATCTGCTACACTTGACTCCAGTTGATCCCTGTTTCCTGGATATAACATGTACCTAAGGAGGGTGTGTTACGGTGATTTGACACACGTAGATGCCTTAGCGGTTACCTTCCATTCAACTAACCACTTCACTGTCCCCTAATGTAAGTATTCAATAGTCTGTCCTTCAAAACTCCGACTCATGGATTCTACGGAACAAGGCTGTTAGATCGGTCTACCATTGCAGCGATCATAGCGGCGTCAGTAAGCTGCGTTGGGTTGATAATGCTTTCTCTCTACGTGCTCTTTCTGCAGCGGGAGCAACGAGAGAGAAGGAGGATAGAGTTATTGAAGCCAAGAAGCTACACGTACGCCACACCGGCAGAGGCCATGGGTACCAGAAGCTTTGCTAGCCACGCCTCTGCGGACGATAAGGATCCTGCTGTGAAACAGAGCAAGCCTACTCCACCCTCGAAAGCAGTCACTCGGTCACCCAAATTACATTCCCATTTACCCCGACAACAACGTATGTCTCAGCAAATTCAGCAAGGTCACGTACCTATACAAATACAACCACAATATGAGCGACCACGAGAGGAACGGCAAGATGTCGTCGAAATGGAAGCTCTATCCCGTCAAACGACCCAATTCTCACGTTCGTCTACCCTCGTAGCTGAAGCAGACTCAACCCCCTCAACACCTTTAACCCCTCAACGGCGTCCAGTACGTCCATCCTCCTCTCTTTCATTGTTATTGATCAAAGACGCGATACAGACACGAAAAAAACCACGCCATAACTCTGCCCCAGTACCACCAGTTCCCCAAATACCTCTACCCGTCCTCGACATGCCCAGACTCGAGGAACCATTCACGCTAGAGTTCCTGGAATATGCCCCCTCAAACCGACGGTCTTTAGTATCATCCAGAAGGAAAAGTGGTGTTGATCAGGGGCATATTAGGGCACTTTTTGGAGTATCATAAGGGTGCTGGTAATGGCGGAAAACAAATGATGGGGTATCTCACAACGGGTTGTTATTGTCCTCAGTGCCATGAAGCGAGCCTACATCTCAGTCCCCGAGCCCTTGCGCATATGACGTTTGTGATTTCGAAGGTTTTGATCTTGGAGGTGTCGGTGGCCGCGGTGATGGACTAGAAAAAGAACTTCCTACGCTCCTTGCTTCAATAACATTACGTTCTTTCTCATCATCCTGATAGTCCTCTACTTCCTTGTCACTGCCATCGCTATCATAGCCATCTTCTCTGACTTGGAATCTCGCATGCAAGCCTCGCCGAGGAGTATGTTGTCGTGAGGAAGGTCGGGGTGTGTTGAAATGAACCTCTGTGTCTCGCTCGGGGAAGAGAGTGATCCAGTGATGTTCAAGGTTTGAAAAATCGAGAATGTCAATCCTGGCTAAGCTTCTGGGAACGGGCCCAAAGCGTTCCTCGAGGTGAAGGGCACGACCCAGTATTGGTTGACGATCGATTAGATAGACTGTATATAAAGGCGACTCAGGCCATTCGGGATAATATTCTTGGCAAAGGATGGCTTCGATGCATAAATGTGCAAACACACTGGCGTTCCACATTGATATGACGCGGAGGACGCTTGCCTGAGGTGTCGTCTCTTGACTTCCAGGAAGGAAAGGGTTATCCCAGGCATCCCCAATTTCCTGTGACGTGTGTAAACCCGGGAAAGAAAACGCGAAGCAAGGGGTTACATACGGTGATGAAACGCGTCCAGACTTCCGCAGAAACATGCCTCGCCTCAATGTCTGGTGGCAATGGATTGCCATCAGCATTATTAAAGCGCAACGCAACGGCTTTGTAGGTTTGCACTGGTGCAGGAAGACCGGGTTGCTGAGACCCAAGGTTTGCATCGTCTTGATCTGGCTCAATTTGCCCTTCAACTCCGCCGGCTGGTGGTATGGGTGACGGAGAGTGCGTGTAGTAATATCCACTGGGCGGAATAAAAGCGTTCCCGTAGGAGTCATCCGATTCCTTCCTCTGCGCGGCGTTATGCATTGGGGTGCTCCACGGTGTGGTATGCGGGTAGGCGCCTATGTGCTCAGGGAACGGTTGTTGGAAGATCAATCTATCAGTCCAGCCTTTGACCCTGTCCCGCCATTTCTTGTCCATATTGGAACCATATCGGCTAAGAGTTGTCGTGATAAGTGTGAAGTAGACGATGCCGAGACCAAGCATGAGGGAAATGAATAACCGTGGCCAAAATGCGAGTCGCGGTTCAAGCGGGGAGATCAAACCGTCTCGAGTCGAGCCAGTTCGCCAGACGATCGCCATAACGCAAATGATGTATGCAATAACTGACCTTGATAGTGGTTCAGCAGAGTCTATGACCACCTATTAAGCAACGCACCACGACAGCCAAACAGCAGGCATAGCGAGCATCACCCAAACATTCCACCATATCATGGTCCTTGTTCGACGCGCTTCCCATGCCCATTCTGCTGCTTTGTGAGGCTTCTTCATTCCGCCGAAACGAATGATAAAGATACAGCCATAGAGAAGGCTCATGAGTGCGCAAACGAGTGATAGCAACGCAGAGTACCTCGTTAGTGGATCAATCGCAACAATTTCTATTTGAAGGACTGTCAAAATGGCACTACGAACCAGCATTAGGGATCACTTCTAAAGTACGAAACGGGGTACTTGCCCGAGCAGGAGAACGGAAATGATGTTGAGAGTCTTCCACTCGCGAAGTACGGATTCAATGAAGGACTCCCAGTTCGTCTTGAGATTCCAGAACGGAGACGTTGCGGGAGCGTGATTGGATAGATTCGTGAAAAGGACTTGGTGTACGTTTTCAGGATGCTGATTGGCGAGCTCAAGTGCCATGCGCTTAATTTCGGGTAAGGTAAGGTCGGCGTCTTCGAATACTCTCACGACACGGGAAAAGTACAGCGACGGCAGTCGCAAAAGGGCGCATGAGTAGATGAGGCGGGGCAAGGTGTCGAGCGTGAAAGCAGCAACATATGTGGACAAGGTGTACGGCTCTGCATTCTCGGGTTTATCCTTGCCAACAGAGACGGTAAGAATGGACTGTTGATAGGGGAGCTGACAGTGGCTGTAGCAATTGTCAGGGACATCTATGTCTTCGAGGCTTGAGTCGGTGTCGACGCGAGAGTAGCCAATATTATGAATGGATTGGGAAATGGACGCCGCGTAGGGGTCCACAGCAGTGTAGCCGTAGCCTTCTGTACGAAGAAGGGCAAATGGCGCTGGTGTTGCACCACGCGGGTGGGTGCTGTTTGAGCTGTATATAGAACTATCATAGGAAGATCGTGTTCCAGGTTTAGAATGAAGAGGGAGAGATGCTGCCGCCATCGCAAACTTGCTCCTCGACCGACAGAACAAAAATCGGGATCGTGTGAAGCCTGGATACAATGTTACCCTGTTCAAGATCATTGATCTTGTTCGCACGTACACAGTAAACATGGCGTTCCTGGGCGTTTATATACCGGGGTCATGCATGCCCCCCAACCATTGTCAGTCTTCCACGTTTAGGCCATCATCGAGCATACGACTGCAGACCTCAATACAGTGTCGTCATTCAACTCGTCAAATTGCGCCCTGGGGCTTCTATCTTCAGTCCTAGCCCAAAGCTCTGCAGGCGATGGACACTAGTTGTTCGCCGATGATTTTTTCTCTCGTGAACCTGTCAAACTGATGAGCTGTCTGGCCTCTTCGCACTGCTTCGGTCCTTTGAGATCCCTGCAGTACACCCGCTAAGGTATGAATAGCACGGAGCGCGGCTTATACAATGCTCAGCCGCAGCTGGTTTTTCCATCTTCATCCAAAAGCTGACTGGTCACTTGCGTCCTTTGGTCGTGTTAAGTCGGCCCCAGATGTGTTGCTTTCACGACTACGACCTGACCTAGCACGATGCGACTTGGATATACTCACAATGAGCACGCCGGCGCTCCGCTGTCCCTATAGATACCATCAGTTATGCTCATCATGCCTTTTATGAGCACCAGGGGAGCCTCCACCTCATATGAGGGACATAACCGTTGTACCGCCATTCAACAACCTAGAGAACAGATAGGAGTGGGTGATACCAGCTTCGGTGACCATCAGCGCTGAGCAAGTGTCGCTGTCCTGCGTGCTGAGTTGTTGTTAGAGTCAATAGCCTGCTCCGAGAAACTTATCGACTAGGATGTTAGATTAGGTGCATACGCTTAATTCATCCCGCAATTTAACATACGCTATGACATGAATCTGACCCTTCATGCCCTCCCGAACTGGAAGTTCTTCGCTGCTGCAGACCTACCGTTCCCTTCGCATTACACTCTTTTCGTGCTCGCTAATGTGTGTCATCAACCCAACGTTTTATACCTGTTGTCACTCACGTCAAACGGATCTTTGATTCTAGGCCTTGCGACCAATCTATATCTAACATCTTGATAATATTAGGAGGGGTTGCAGCTTTCGTCATCCTATTGCAACTCTTGCTCTGCATTTTCCTCCTGCAGCAAAGGAAAAAGGAAAGGAATGCGAGAATGATGGAGCCTAGAGGCTTTGTATATCCTGTAAACCAAGAATCGAAATGCGCCACGGGTATCGGTGGGGTCGCCAAGTCCAACAACTCAAATACGACCCTAAGTCAATTATCGAGCCAATCTCTTGGGCCATCGCTGCCGTCACTCTCCCCCCTCAATTCTCTTTATTACACGGGTCGAGGAGGAGAATCCGCTTCGTCACCACGACCGTTATCTCCGACTCAAAGAACAGAAGTTTCCCTCTCGTCAACGCTTATAGTGGAGACGGAATCCACCTCTCCGTCGCCCGAGCCTCCGCATCCACCTCCCCGTCCCCGTCTGGTACGTCTATCTTTTTGAATATAAGCTCTTGGTAAGGACCTGCTAAAATGGTGTTGAAGAAACAGTGCAGCAGCAGTAGGTCACTGCCGTCGCAGCACCCTCGTAGGCCTCTTCCCCCTCTACCTGGGCCAGGGTGGGCAGGGGTGCTCCCAATTGAACATGAAAGTTCTGGTGGATCAAAGCGGTTGTCTGTGCCATGACAGAAGCTGTTTTTTCTGCACTCTTTCCGGAATTTAAGCTTTTGGTTTCAATTTTCTATAATCACAGTCAACACCAATCGAGTCCATTCTTCCTGTTACTTCTTATTGCTATTGTAATCGTGATCCTTGCTTTTGGGACTACAGCTAGCTTTCGGTTCTGGACAATCAAGTGATTACTAGTGGAATATTTAATGCGCATTGGTCAGTCAGCTAGAAGGTTAAGCACCGGTCCGTCAACTAGAAGATTAAGCGAGCCTCCTTCCATAGCATAGTACGACAGTACCCCCGAACTATGA
Source organism: Podaxis mareebaensis (assembly GCA_018524725.1). NCBI lineage: Eukaryota > Fungi > Basidiomycota > Agaricomycetes > Agaricales > Agaricaceae > Podaxis > Podaxis mareebaensis. The sequence continues at coordinate 6,707 of JAEUWP010000040.1, read as the reverse complement.
TTACATGTGGAAGGTACAGCAAACCGAGCCTGATGAGATCGACCCGCGATCAAAAGCATGAATCCATGATTCATCACTCAAGTTCATAGCCCTCACCACGTAGTTCATACAACCTACGTAAATCATGCAGGAGCAAGACGTTATCAGCATAGCATCCTGGCTGGGTAAGCACCCAACCTTCGTGGTCTTCATTTAGTCATCAAGGAAGGAGTGATTGGACACGTGTATGGATCCTATACCTGGTACTTACCTGCGTTTCAGGTCGGGGGCTCACACCCTCCCGTCACTCCATGCTTCCTTCGTGCGCACCACACGCACGCTCTTGGTCGGCTGGGTGAACAAAAGCCGTGCGGTAAGTTATCTCTAGAGGACCCCCAAAACTACCGCTGAGTAACTCGGGCATTACTTGTCTTCACTGCTCGTTAGCACCACTACTCCCTCACGCTGCGTACGGGGACCAGAGAAATCTCCACTTCCACGAGCACTCCACATGAATCCAAACGTGACATATACATCGTATGGGAACCCAAACCACAGCCATAGTGGAATCTACCGCGTTAACCCATCCATCCACTCTACGCTCAACATGGACGCTGCGTCCATCAGTACGAACCACTTCAACACTACGAATGCGAATGCGGGTACGAACGCGGGAGGTGTTGGGGCGCCTGGGGGGTTGATGAGATCGACGACGAGGAATTCGTATTTGAGTTATGCGAGTACGCCGTCTTGGGTGAATCCGTCGACGATGATGGAGACTTCGACGCCTGCTCGGACGTCGAGACCGTTACCGGATCCGCATACACGTGGACTTGGACATGGACAGGTACAGGGGAGTGTAGATTCGAGGAGTGTAGGCGGTGGAGGGTATGCGAGTTCACAGCAGCACCAGATGATACAGGGGCAGGGACAGGGGTATGGATATGATCAACAGGGGTATGGAGGTGGACATGGGCGTCCAGCGAGCGGTGGGTTTTATATCACGAATGTGACGGAGGAAGAGGAGGAAGAGTACGTCGAGGATCAGCCGGAAGAAGAGGAACCTGGTCATGAGACGGGATATCCGCAATATCAGAATGCGTTTCAGAATGGGTATGGGAATGGTCATGTTGGGAATGGATATTCGATGCCTGTAGGGATGGGACCGAATGGGATGGGCGTGCCGATGGAGAGGGTTGCACCACCAACGCAGCGCAGGCCGCTGCCAATTCCTGGTGCAAATCAGTCATTGAGGAGGAATGGGACGTTGGCGAGCAGCAGCGGGTCGAAAAAGAAGTCGTTTGTCGGTGGATTCTTTATTGGGTTGAAGAGGTTGCCGAAGACGGTTTTGCGGTACGGGAGTAGGAAAGATAAGAAGAAGACGAGGAGGAATGATGAGGAAGAGGGCGAGCTTGGTGGAGGGAGGGAGGGACTGACCGCGATGCACACGGGAAATACGTTGCCACAATATGCGTCGAATCCTGCTACGCCAACCGTAGGACCTGCGGGATACATGAAGAAAATGCAGGCGCAACAATCTGAAATGGATGAAAGCGTGATGCCTGGAGGGATGCCGATGTCGCCACCGCCAGATGACGCCCGAAGGCAAAGACACCCCAGTTTGAGGTTGACACCGCCATCCGGGGAAACGCTGGGTCAGATGAATCCGGAGGATCAGGAGTACTTCCGTCCGCCGGAACAAGAAGATAGGGATCCGCCACCTCCTGTCGAATATCCTCCACCGAGTACGGAACGGCATAGGACGACAATGATGATGTACCACGAAGAACCTCCGCAGGAGACGAACGCGGCACCAGAAGCGTCGAGACCATCGACGAATTCTGAGGATCCCGGTACGGTCCGGCAGGCTACGACGGCATCAATGAGCAGAATGGCGTCGAACCATACGTCACAAAATTTGTCGAGCGACAGGGGCAGAAGTACGAATGGGGCGGCGGCGGCGCCAAACCCCAGCCCAATCAATACAAGGATTTCACCTCCGCGAAACGTACAGTCACCGGTGACAGCGCATCCTCAACCTGCAAATGATTATATGAAGATGACGACATCACCGCGGGCGGCGACACAGACGACAGAGGTGACAGAGTACACATCATACTCTGAGGACCCTTCTTTTAGTTCGGAGCTAAATCCAGTGTTTCGATTCTTCCACGCGTTCTATCACCTACCATGGATTTCAGAAAGAAGCACGGTTGATTATAGTCCTCTGGCAGGATTTGGGGGGAAGAGCGGTGGACGAGGAATTGTGAAAAAGCCTGGACAGTCATGGTATCGTAGGAAAGGAGAGGTAGAGAGACTGACGAGCAATTCGTTGGATTTGTTGGCCGGAGGAGACGGTGACACAGGATCGGTGCTGAGTCCGTTGGGAGGCTGGCGACGAAGGGTGACACGACGTAACACCGTGGACCGTGTTGGAAGACATCGACAGCACCACAGACACCATGGCAATCGACATGGGCACGGACATGGGCATGGGCACGGGCACGGGGTGCCAAGAGGAAGACGGTTCCGGCGGCGCTCTACGTCAACGATTACATTTGAAGAGTATCACCATCAAAGAAACCCAAGCCCTATGATACCGTCAACATACCCGTTTCCTTTCGTATCGCCACCGTTCCCGTACTTCCAAGCGTTCCCAGCGCCAGCGCCGGTTGGTGGGAGTCCAGGACAAGGAGATAGTAGCACTGCGGCGAATCAGGGAACGTCTGGACCGGCGAATGGAGCGGCAGAAGGGAGGGAAGCACCTCGGAATGAGGGCCAGACGGCACAGCCGGCAGGACCAACGCCGAGAGGACCAAGAGGACCCTGGGGAGGTGGTCGTGGGGCGATATACCCGCACGGCTATGCAGCATATCCTCCGTCACCGCCGGTGTATCCGGCGCCGGTTTGGATGGCGGCTGGGTATCCGCCAGCAGGGGGAGGAGGACCAGGGGAGAACGGGGAGGGGTCGCCGCGACGGAGGGGTGGTGGGGTGATGTACATGCCAATGGTGGCTGGCGGATATGTATGATAAATATGATTAGTTATCTATTGATACGCGTGAGATAGTTGTTGAAATAGAAATTCACACGAAAGTGACGGTAGTCGAGAGGCAAAGTGTGACATTGTGACATAGTAGTGTTGCGGGAGGGATTGTTTTTCCCATCGACTGGGGATGGGCGACCACGACAATCCTTTCGCCGCTCTCAACGCCCGCCCTGCTCACCAAGACGCTGACGAGCGCGGCTATCCTGTTTCTGCCACAGGCTCGCCCCACCAGCACGAGGACAGCCGCCTTCTCGCCTCCCCCACCAACCCATTCATGTCGGAGCCTCCCCCACTCACCACCTCCCAGCACCAGTCACGAGCCGCTGTCCGCTCCTTTTCCTCCGCCTCCTTTGTCTCCTCGCCCCTCAATCCTGCATCCCCACAGCATGCAGCCAATCCTTTTGCCCGCTCCCTCTCCTCAAGACCAGCCTCTCGCTCTTCAAACCATCTCTCCAAGTTCATGGCCTACGATGACTCTGCCCCGGGCTCCCTCCTCTCTCCTACACACACTGGGTCGTCTATGCCCCCAGGCATCGGCAATAGAGGCTCAATGATTCTCTACCGTCTTGCGGATGACCGGGACCGCCCTTCCTCGGGTTTCATCGCTTCCAATTCACCCAACGGCAGCGACCGAGACAGCCTCCTCGTCCCACCAAAGTTTCCCTCAAACCGCGATTCCCTCATCTCAACCTCGGGAGACTCCATCGTCTCCTTTTCCTCCGACTCCAAGTACCCCTCCGGCATCCCCGGCACACAGCGTGGTCTCGTCGCCTATCCATACGACCCTTCCCAGGATGAGATGAACGCTCCCGATGACGAGGACCTCCTCCACGATCCCTCAGAAAAGGGCGGTTTCAAGGGCGACAAGGGTGCTTTTCCTTGGAGAGGCATCCTCAACATCAGCATCCTTCTCTTTCTCATCCTCGCCCTCCTCACTCTTTTTATCTTCTACCCCGTCATGACCTTTTATCGTACACGTGCAAAGAACTCTCGCATCGAAGGGAATATACGCGTTAACAGTACAGGTCCGAGACTCTTGTTCACTCACCGCTGATTCTCGCTCATTTCTCCCAGGCCAAGCTCCCGCTCTCTTCCAGATGCCGGAACTTATAGACAGTGATACCCCTCCAGAAGCACATAGCCGCACGGGCTTTGATGGCCAGGAGTACAACCTCGTCTTTTCTGACGAATTCAACAAAGATGGGAGAACTTTCTACCCCGGCGACGACCCTTTTTGGGAGGCAGTCGATCTTTGGTATGGTGTAACCGGCGATATCGAGTGGTACGACCCATCCCAGGTCACCACTCGCGACGGCGCCCTTGTCATCACCATGGACTCCGTCACAACCCTCCAGCCTGGTGTTACCCCTAGTACGTGTCTCTCACCCCCAGCTTCGTTTAGCCCTGGTCTCAATCGCCCTTAGACTCTACCGCCCCTTTTACCCCTGCCGACAACCATGGTCTCGAGTACCGAAGTGGCATGCTACAGTCCTGGAACAAGTTTTGTTTCACTACCGGTTATATCGAAGTCGCCGTTGTCTTCCCCGGCCCGGACGAGAATACGCAAGGCTACGTGCGTGCATTTTTAGTCCCACCCATATCTCGCTAACCTCTTCCAAGTGGCCTGGTGCTTGGACAATGGGAAATCTTGCCCGACCTGGGTATTCTGCTACCACTGACGGCCTTTGGCCGTATACCTACGATTCCTGCGACATTGGCACCTTTCCTAATCAAACCAACCGCGATGGTCTCGGTCCCCCCGCCGCTCTTCATTCGGATGCTTCACGGTCCAAGTACAATTTTGAACTTAGTTGGCTACCCGGTCAGCGGTTATCGTACGTCGTCTCTCCCCTCTTTTTTTTTTTTCTTTTACCCAGCAGTCTCTCACACTCCTCAGGGCATGCTCCTGTCCTGGAGGTGACCACCCGGGTCCGGTCTACAACAAGGGTCGCGGCGCCCCAGAAATCGACATCTTCGAGGCGGAAAAAGACAAAGACAACGGCGTCGGTCAAGTTGTCTCACAGAGTGCTCAATTTGCTCCTTTCACACACGACTATCTTTACGACAACTCGACCGAGGCAAACCACAAAATCTTTGACACTTCTCGCACAAGACCCAACTCATATCACGGTAGCGCTGTACAGCAGAGCGTCTCCAGCCTTACCCGCGTCCCCAGTGATATGTTCCAAGGCCAGGGTAAAAACTTCAAGGTCTTCGGCTTCGAATACTGGTCCGACCCCAACAATCCTCTCGACGGCTACGTGCAATGGGTGGTTGACGGCACTCCCTCCCATCGTCTCGGGGCTGGTGCCGTTGGCCCTGATCCCCTTGAACTAGGTGGTTCTGGTGTAGGGCAGCGACTCATCCCCCTAGAGCCCATGTCCATCGTCCTCAACTTGGGTATTTCACGTGAGTCGATTCGTCCTTCTTTCACCGCCTCCCCTTTCTCACTCTGCTGCAGCAAATTGGCAAACGATCGACACCGCCACGATGATGTTCCCTTCCGAGTACCTTATCGACTACGTCCGGGTCTATCAACGCAAAGACCAGACAAATGTCGGCTGTGACCCACCGGATTTCCCTACTGCGGAATATATCGCGAATCATATCCAGGCTTATATGGGTGAGAGCATTACCGGCCGTTGATTTGTCCTGACGCTTATATCTGTCAAAGAGCGAAATATGACAACGTGGCAATGGCCAATACCCAAGAACAGTTTATACGAGGGCGGTTGTTAGCCCCTCCCCTTGGACGTCACGATCGCTCATGACCTGGGTTTAAAAACATATCTAGAACTGTCTTTAATCACCACCCTATCCTGCTTCGCTCCCCCGACCCCTCACGCTCGTTACCATCGTACAGCATACTCTTAATCATGTCTCGTTTGCTGTTTTTATAATCTCTCCTCGCTTATCGTTCCGTTCCTATATCACAGCACACACAGACCTGAACATTTTTCTCACCCTTGCTTCTTCCTTCTATACCTTCTTTACATCCGCCTGTTCTTTTGTTGGCGTTTGGCAGTTCGTGCATGGGACTCGTTACTATTTTTCCCAAGTTCTTTCTATGACGCTTCGTATAGTCGGTTGCTTTTTTCTCCCTTACTTAACCTTTGGGACACAAACTATCAATCCACCCGTGTGTATATAGCATGTATCTATTCTTATTGCATGTTACAACTTTTAGATGCGTGTGTTCAAAGGTATTCTTTGGCTGTGCTGACTAACTGAGTGGTTTGCTTTGTGAATGTGAACATGGAGCTCTGGATTGGATTGTGTGCAAGTGTGTCAATCGGGTGTGTCAGCTGGTTATTGTGTCGATGTAACAGGAGAGCGACATCAATGTTGACTTGGACTATATACAATGGTTCCCCGTTAAACGCACGAAGAGCGCCAAAAAGCCAGCCCAAATGTCACGGGGTTATTAGGACATTTTTAAAAGATTGGCAGGGTTCAAGTAGGGTTTTTAAAGATGGGGATGGGAAGGGATGGAAAGGGTTCATGGGGAGGGACAAGGAAGGGTTCATGGGAAGGGATGGGAAGGGTTCATGGGAAGGGATGGGAAGGGTTCATGGGAAGGGATGAGAAGGGTTCATGGGAAGGGATGAGAAGGGATGAGAAGGGATGAGAAGGGATGGGCAGGGTTCATGGAAAGGGACAGGAAAGGTTCATGAGAGGAG
>JAEUWP010000349.1:0-42744 GCA_018524725.1 Podaxis mareebaensis | reverse complement strand
TCCCCCGACGGGGTGTATGCATACCATTACTGTTTGACATACTCTACAGATGACTCGCATCACTGGCCAAGCTCGAGCGAACGACACAGGTTCCCTGAAGAAGAAAAGGCTCGAATACATCCGTCTGGCCGTCCCGGGTCAGCGCCTCGTCCCCGATATCCCACCTTCAATGCTCAAAAGCGCGTCACATGGCTGGCATCACAAGCAAATCGCCGAACTATTGATGCCTGCCATGTACTATGGCGACTACCAGGCTGAACCGGATAAGTACATATATTCACCTGAATAATGTCGATTACATGCACATTGATTTGCGATCAGGACGATCGCTGTGCTTCAGGCTGGGACGCTCACCGTTGGTGTGAAGATGTTCCCAAGGTTCATGTACAAGGATGGCAAGTACAACAAAGAGAAGGTTCGACAGGGTTTTGGAGAAGGCGAGTTATTACTTCGTGTAAGTTCCTATTAACGCTATTGTTCACTCTGATTTAACCTATGCTCAAGGTCTTCAAGCATATTTTCACTTCACCCTCGTCCACCGATAGCCTCGAGTATGCAAAGCCGAAGACTAGGGCCAGCCATGCCAAGATGAACGGGCTTTCGTGCATCACGCCAGGGACATTGGCGTACGCCGCAGTCCAGGTACGTGTTACTTGAAATTGATTCATTAATCTCATCCATCCCTCAGACGCATTTCATGCTGGATGCCGCCGATGACTGGCATACTGAGCTGGGGCTGTTCAAGAAGGAAGAGTTTTTCTATGTGCTCTACGAGATATTCAGTAACGAGAACGACCCCTGGGCGAGGAAGTTGCTTGACAAACTGTCAAAGTAAGTCCTCTTCTATTCAACACTATGGAGCTAACTGCTTCAAGGCGTGTCTTTGGTCCTGAAGCACTCACAAAAACAACCCCTCTCATTCGCATCAACCATGAAGATGATGACTATCTGCGTTTCCTCAAGCAGGGTGACGATAGTTCTACCGAGGAAGATTCTGGATCTGATCCCTCTGACGATGAGGGGTCTCCTCGTCTCAGCAAGGCACCACCTCTCGTGCAGCAATCCGATAGTGCGCTGCCCTCTGGCCGCCCTGGGGGGAGCATCATATGTTTGTGAGTGTCAACTATATCTATGACAGGTCCTGATACGCTGGGTAGCACCGCCCCCTTCATCCCCATCCAGCGCTCATGAAATGCCTCCGCCACCGCCTCCTGTCCAGCCCGTCAGCGAAATGCCTCCTCCACCGCCTCCTGTCCAGCCCGTCAGCGAAATACCTCCTCCACCACCTCCTGTCCAGCCCACCGGCGAAATGCCTCCTCCACCGCCCCTTGCCCCGCCTGTTAACAAAACACCTCGACAGCAAATTCGTATTCACCTCAAGCGCCGCAACAATACAGTGCAAAGCAGCCAGGCTGTGACCCCCCGAGCTGAACCGAAGGAACGCCGACCTCTGAAGCGTCGCGCCAATCAAGGTCCGCAATCTCAGTCACTGCAATCCCAGCCGAGTCGCGAAGTTCATGCAGAGGAGGAAGAGCCCGAGGATGCTGACGAGCTTTATCAACAGCTCATGAGCCAACCGACCAGGAAACGTAAGGCAGCCACTACAAGTGAAATGCCCAGGAGGTCGTTGCGACTTGGGGTTTAGCTCTATAGTTCCTGGGCTGCTTTCGTACTGACGTCCATTGTATTGTACTTGCTGGGTGTATGCTTTAGTTATAAATATAGCTCTTTCGGCAAAGCTTGGTGTGCTTGAATGGCATGAGATGATTGAAGCCTTCCAAAAGCTTTCACACCTTACAAGTGTTTCTAACATTGGATCGCGTCAAAAGATTTTATTGCCTTGTAAGCTCTGCCGACTTTCGGACCCATCAATGGTAGGCAAGGGTTTCATTGGTTAGTATTTCTCTACAATGATTTACATGTATATATACTAGGATATGTTGGCGATCTTTGCATTCCTTAGAAATCCTTTCATGGTTTGTATGGTTGCTTCCGGATACATTGACTTTTGGTGTATTTATTAGATTTCAGTTTATATATTGGTTTTGGTGGAATACATGGTTTCGGCTGTTCTACAAGTTTTATATCTATCTATGGTAGGTAAGTCTTGCATTACCTTGTATTCTCTAACATGATTGGCAGGTATATATGCCGGAGAATGTTGGAGGCGGTTGTATAGTGCAGAATATTTGTATGCCCATTAATCTTTTCATACCTTGCAGAATACCTTCCGGATACATGGCATTTCGTGGTTTTTAGTATATTTCAGCATATGTATTGATATTTTTTGGTATGTATAGTTTCGGCCTTTCCGCTGATGCCTGAGTGGAGTCACTAGGCACCTGATTATTAACAGCTCCGCCCACTCGAAAAACAAATCTCCTTCAATCGCGGGGCTAGCCCCTATTGAAGGAGGCTTCACGTTACTTTTTCATGTAATACACGGATTGGACGGAACGTGGTGCTTATTGTTTACGGCCAGCCCTTCAGTTTCAATATGGCTTGAAGGCCTTTTTAGCCCCGCAGTAATTTACCACAAGATGCCTACCCTCCATGAAGATACTTCCGAGAAGCATAACGCTAGGAGGCTAGTGAGAGTTTAGGTCCCCTGATAGTCTCAGCATTGAAGTTAAATGTCAAGCCGTGCCTCCAATCATCTCATATATCCAGCAGCACGCTCCTGTGGATACAATGGAATTACAAGTTGACCCGATGAGCGGCCAATACAAGACGTAACACAAGGGCAGGGCGGTTCCATGGTGCTCCATCGAGAAGCCTCCGAGGCTCCGATTCACCTCCGAGTTCTCATCTGTTCTCATTCCCGGCCTGCTAAGCCAAGGGTCGTGCTAGTAGTTTTGCTGCCTTGGGAAGGCAGGGGTACTATTTCTGACTGCACTTCATCCCTTCGCCTAATGAGGCAAAATGAGGATGGGGATGTCAGCATTTTCATAATGAGCTTCAAAATCACGACTTGATGAACACCGAAGGTGACGGACTCTATTGATAACGGTCACCGAAGGGCCATTCTGACTGTCAAGATTACTGACCCTTAGCTTCAGTTTGCAACCTCCGAGATCCGCAATGTTTCAAGCGGGGAGGTAGCCCACCCTGGCACTAAATGGAAATAATCAGACCAATTCTCTCGCACCCGCACACATGTGCCCGACTATGCTAGCAGCCACGCCCTTTGCTTTTCTCCGTGTTCCCCCTGCCAAATAACCCTTCGCCCCGGATGTCAGATTCATAGCTAGATATAAAGCTGAGGTAACAGCAGGCTCATCCTTCCAGTTCTCATACACTACTCCCTCTGCCATCGGCATCATCATGTATAAGTTCAAGTTTTTCGCTGCTGTTCTTGTTCTTTTTACGGCCCAAGCATTCGCCTCGCCTGCTCCCCAATCTACAACTCCTTGTGAGCTCTTGATTATTAGTGGCTCGCGCAGAGTCATGCTAATATAGACTTACCATAGGTGGCGATGATGGAAGTTGCCCTTTGGAAGGCCAGCAATGTTGCAGGTCGATTAACGGTCCAATGTAGGTCGTTTATTCTTCATCAATTGATTACAATCGTTAAAGTTCTTCTAGTTGTGTTACTCTTCCTCAGGGCTCTGTCTGCTGAAAGCACGAGCTCCCATTTGTAAATCAGAACAGATGCATACCTACTTTGGGATAGTTTCATAGTTCCATTTGATAAACATCTACTTGCGGGCGCCTTGATGACACCATGAGCGCATGAAATTCATACAACTATTACATCAATACTATGTTACTCGCTCCATCCCCCATCGTCGTTTGCTCTGTTCCATAAGCTCATGATCTCTGCGGTGTCTACCATATGATACATCCTCCGAATGTGAGGGTTTCAAAGGAGAAATCGGAACACCAACGGATAGCCCTTACAGCCTCAATTCCTCCACTACTTCCTACATAAGCCCGTATACCGGTACCTCCTTGGAGTTCCTGCCAAGACAACCTGCGAACACCTATCTCCAGGAGTCTATATAAAAAGTGTCGCTCCTCTGTCGAAGCCCTCTACCCCAAACCAAGTCCTTATGTACGCCGTCAAGCTTTTCGCCGTTACTTCCCTTCTATTTGCCGCTCAGGCATCGGCCTCTCCTCAACATACTCCATGTGAGTAACCTGAATCTCTATCATGATTGATTCATGTAATTGATTTCGTTTCAGGTGGTGAGAACCTCTACTGCAAGGGCCAGGAACAATGCTGCAAGTCGATTAATGGCCCTATGTGAGTTCCACTTGACATGAGACGGATTCAGAAGGCTAAAACCTTTCTAGTTGTGTTACTCTTCCTCGGGGTGCTGTATGTTAAGATGACTGCTCGTTACAAGCACTAGCACTGTACCGGTTCGCTGCGATACATTATAAACAATACTCGTCTATGCCTGTTTTCTAAGAGACGTTATTCCGACGACCAGCAGCGAAAGAGTACGAACAAAGCGGGATGTTTGCAACGCAAACGGCGACAGCCAGCCATTACCTGAGGCCTGAGGACGTCTGCCAGTTGATGGAAGCTCCGGCACAGCATTTTTCAAAGCTTCAGGCTTCCACCACTTCGGTCTCCGTCAACTTGGGAGTCTCACCCACATTGCACTTTTTTTCCGGTTTCGGTCTCAACATAGGTGACTTCTCTGTTACCATTAGGAATCTCCCTTCATTGGATAGTCGGTAATCCGCACGGAACTGTGCTTACTTAGCGGTTTACTGTCGTGCCGTGGCTACTAATAATGAAGTTGGAAATATCGATCTCCCTGGAGATGCTAAATTTAAGCTGGCTAAACGGTCTCAAGAGTCTCGGACGGTCATCATGTTAAACCGTGAATAACGGGCAAGTTCAAGTGATAACTCCGCGTTGACCAGTGCTCTCTATATAAAGAGAGCTTCTGGTAGAAAATCATAGTACAGGCAAGTTCAACATGCAGTTCAAGTTCGCCCTTCCATTCGCTCTTCTCTTCGTCACTCAAGCGGTAGCCTTGGTGGCTAATGCCCAAGATCCCACCCCTACTCTACTTCAATGTAAGGTTATGCCAGCCACTTTGAAAATTGCGCACTCACGACTCCAATGTCGACTCCATTACCGTGCAACTGAATGTGTGTGTAGGTACAACCGATGAGGTAAGCGCGGCTGCTTCAACTGGAAGAGCGGTATTCCCTGACCTTGGGTTCGGATCTAGCAATGTCAAACTATACAATAATTTCTAGTGCATGGGTCTAACGAACCACTCCAATAGGCGGCAAAGGATACCACTGTTGTGGTTTCACCGCATCATTCAAGAAGTAAGTTATCCCTTCTCCAGATCCTATAGAGAACGATGTTGAATTCTTCTCCGATCAAGTTGTGTTCCTTTGGACACGGTCTGTTGATGTAGAGGTACCAGATACTGTAGGAATGTCACTGTTACGATATGGATGTAGTAGAGCAAACCCCTGTTACGTGAAACCTTTCATAAGTGCATGGGGTATCAGTCACTTGGCATGTCGCGGTATTAATCGGATGGCTATCGCTCTAGCTCCCCAGTTATGTACTCCAGTTACCTCTCTACTTCCACCATATAAACTTGGACATGATGACAACACGAGATCACAACTTGAATCATGTTGTTCACCAAAAGTTTCATTTCTGCCCTTACTCTTCTCACTGTCACCGCTAGCTCAGTGGTAGCATTTCCGGCGGCCGCGCCTCAGACTCCAACGTGTAGGTGTGCTCAGCATTTAGTGCAGTGTTCCGCACCCTAACTGCGTCCTCTGGCTGCGTTAGGCAACCCGGATACTGTAAGTTGGTATCATTTGAAAGTTTGATAAACAGTCAAGTAAAGTTTGGCAGTGTAAGGAAGAGTTGGGTTTTCATTGCTGCGGGATCATCGCCACCCTTCAATAGTGAGTTTATTCATTTAGAGTCTCAGGAAGATTGAGCGTTAATGAGTGCAGCTGTTTGCCAATAGACACTCGGTGCTGAGTGGTTGGATCATATGAAGACATTGTGGGATGTCCGGTATTAGTGAGACCCTACTATCTCCGAGACTAGCGCGTTTGTGCCCTACTTCAGCGTCGTGTCATTTGTTCCATCTCCCTACTCCTACCATGTAGTCGGTGGTCATAATCAACCCTTCTGGTATGGTATCGGCCCGATGTCATGGTTCGCCGTGCGAGTCACTGAATAGCCCCATCTTGCTTCTGCCAAGCCACTCAGGGTGAAGCGTATTGGGATTTTGGCAAGGGCCTTAGGTCAGACCCAGAACTGCTATTACCCGAATGGGCGTTCGAATAAGGCCAGACGTAGGCGTACGGCCGACACCCAGGAAGCACGGGTTGTGAAGTCATCCGACTGCTGAAACAGTGAAGATTCCCATTCTAATCGCGGACTAGATCCTCTTAGTTAGGTCCCTTGGCTATTATAAAACCCCGGCGGGGTGATGACAGCATTCTTCCTCTCCTTCAGTGATGCGGTCTAGAATCTTTACTTTCTTGTTCATCTTAATCGTCGCACAAGTCATCAACGCCCAACTCGAACACGAATGTCAGTAACTGTTTTAGTTTTCGTTGGACATTACAATGTTTCTGACCAAAGTTGCAGGCCTGAGTGACAAGGTACGAAGCGGCCGCTCTAGAACCCAACCCAGTTTTCACACCCTAGGCTTTCCCCACAGGACTGTGCTAAGCGTGAGTAGTAGACTTCACGATGGACGGTTCCCAGTATCATGCTAAGCCCTTCATTAGATCCGAACGGCCCCCGCTGCTGCCACGGATTCGCGACGAACTAGTAAGGAGACCTAATGCTTCATAGAAACCTCCGTCTCACTGCAAGGTGCTCTCTAGTTGCAGTGATGTTCCACCTGACACCGCATGCTAGACTTCATCTGTCCACGTCTCGTGTATTAGCTGTAGTTGTTCGAGAAATTTTTTGTTTACTTGTCGGGCGTGCAAGGCCTCCGTTTCTATTACGTTTATTTCCTGTTTTAATCCAAGACAATCATATATCACAAGCAGAGCCAAGGGCAGGGCGATATGGGGGAAACATCATGGACCTCGAAAAACCAGCTCGGGCGGCACTACACTGCACCCGACGATGGGGTCCCCAAGAAGGCACGATCCCGACGGAAGGACAGAAATGCAAAATGCTATTTTAGCTTGCAAAGCTCCGCGGTCCGCCGTAGTCCTCGCATCACCCGATGCATTACTCGCACCACCTGCACGGTTGGACAAAATGTACAAGTGAAGGTCCCTGTCGCGAACTCCTTAAGTTACTTGGTCCTTCCCAGGTCTCGGAGTCAACTGGGGCATGACAAATCCCGAACGGCCAGCGTCGGTGTTGAGCCATCAATTACAGTTATTTCAACGATCACACAGGCTTGTTGCCACGCTGTCGAGAATGCGTCGATGTTGATGCCGTTGGCTCCATTTTCTTGGCCTGCTTCCTCCAATCACTTGACCACTTGAAGAAGTCGCAGCGGTACGTCGGATCTACCTCCTCTCGTAGTCGCTCAGCTCTGCCTTTGTCGTAACCAGGACCCACTGGTCTGGAGCATTAGAAATCCCTATGAGTCCGGGGTATCGACGTCAGGGGACGGACCACATACCGAGAGCAGATGAAGAACCTCTTCCCCTTGTTCGGACCGGGTTTATTAACCGTGTACTCCTTCGCAGGTTCGCCATGTACAATGCATTTTGGAGGCTGGACAGGGGCCAAAAGATTGTTCCACACTTGTTTCGCTTCTCCATTGACGCTGACTGGCAGGGAGTCTTGCGACGGAGCGGTGGGCTCTTGGGAAAGAGGTGAAACATCATCATCGTCTACATCAACCACATCGATCGGAGTTTGGCTCTTCTCCTTGGGCGCTGATGAGGACGAGGTCTGCGAGGCAATAGGTTTGTTGAAGAATGATGACAGCTTGGGCTGTCCGGAACGGCTTTTGGCCTTTTTGTCTGTTTTCTTCTCGGCGGATTTTTGTTTCTTTGACGTGGCCGGGGTCAACTGGCCGTCGATCGTTGACTTCCGTTTCAACGTCTGAGAAGTGGTGATGGGAGGAGAGCATGCCATTTCAGTGGGAGAGGAAGCGGGCGGATCGGGAGAGGTGGTAGCATGGAGATCATGAAGGGCAACAGGCATGGGTTCCACTGGAAAGCCGTCTACTGTAGGGGTATCTGATGGCGACTGTGAGCCTTGCGTACCCTCAAGTTGTTCCGAATCGTTCGAAGGCTGAGGTGTTGGGGACACGGCCACAGCATGCGCGGTTGATTTCTTACCCTTCCCAAAAAACTTATCCAACAACATCTGCTTTCCCGAATACTCTTCCCAGAACTTCGCAGCCAGCCTTGGCGGTTCCTTCGTACCATCTGGCTTTGCCTTGACCCCAAGCACATCATGGAGTTTAATGACTGAGCCGTCGCTGGCCGTAATTTCGTTATGGAAGTCAACAAAAACCGGGCAATGGTCGCTGCCTTTCACTTCTTGCTGGATATCTGCAGCTTTGATCCATGGGAGAAGACCGGGCGTGACGAGGATATAGTCAATACGCGTTCCGTAGTTAGTTTCACGGGCAGATATTTTGGTATTCCAACCTGGTGAGGGCCGTTAAGCAATGTGCTAACAAGAAGATAAGGAGCAGGGTCTTACAAGTATACATCCCCTTCCTATCAGGCCAGAAGCGCCTAACAACGTCAACAAGTGGCCCTCCAGTTCCATCCTCCTTCTGCAACCAATCTCGCAACCACCTGCGATACTCCTTGCCCCAGAATCCATCCTCGCCCTCCAAACCTGCCGCCTTCCCTCTAGCAACCATGATGTTGCCTTCGCAGTGGTCGATGATGGCTGCACAAGCGTTAATATCTCCCAGGACAATGACTTCCCTTCCCTCCTTCTCAATCAACCCCTTGACGCGTGCATCGAGCAGCCGGTGATAATCCATCTTGTACTTGTCGCGCTCCTCTGTTCCAGTACCATCATTCGGACAATACACGTTAATAAGAACGAATAAACCGAAGTCGACAGTGATGGCGCGTCCCTCGCTATCCAAATGTTTGAAGTCTAGGTCGTCATCGTGCAACAGTTGCGGAGGATAGTTCTCAAAGCGCGAGACGCGTTCTTTTGGGGTGAAAGGGGGTTTTGGTTGAATGAGTCCAGTCAAACCCTCTTCCGCTTTCACGGGGACGACAGTGGCAGCTCGAGTGTACGTGGCGACACCTGAGTACCCAGATTTTTTCACCGGGAACGAGAAGAAAGAGTCGTAGGAAGGGGGTACCGCAACATCCTTTGGTAGGGTAGAGCGGGAAGATTTCATTTCTGGAACGCTAGACGTCAACAGAGAGGCCAGCATACTAGATAAGCAGAAGACAGACAGACCTTGAAAACAGATGATATCTGCCCCTAGGTTGTTTAAGATCTCGTCATGGGTCTTGAACGTATTCCATCTTGGTATAGTTATATGTAATGTTTTTGGTGAACAGGGAAGTATACCCACGGATGATACTGGGGAATAGTGCGAACACCGTTCTTTCAGGGATGCATAAGTACTAGCACAAAAGAGAAATATAGAAGGGGAGAAACATACAATATTCCAAGTTAAAATTCTCATTCTGTCGCAGCATGGTCGAGCTAGAGGCAAAGTCCAGATTCCCAGCACCCTGAACGACGAATGCAATAATTAATTAGATTCGACGGATTGGTTAAAGCTATGGATCCAAACAACCCCGCAGTCACGTTACCACATGCGTAATGTATTATGTAACTGCTTCCTCTCGAACCTGGCCATTGAATTGATTGGTGGAGCTATTAAAATTCGCAATATCACATTCGCGATAATCGTAGTACCATAATGACCCAGCATACTTGTATAACATTCCCTCCTCGAGTCTCTCGAGTATTATATCTCTGTTATTCCAGGTAACATTTCTTTTCCATCATTGCATCATGTGTTTTCTGGTTGTATCACGACCCTGGCAACCTTGTGTACCTACTTTCGTCGGACACGGTCACCGAGCAAATTTCCCAACCATTATCCCCCACCATGTCGCAAAATCAACCCGCACCAGCGACGACTCCGAGCCCATCACCTAGTGGTACTAATTCATCAACTTCCGCTGCGCCAACTTCTTCTCAAAGTGTTGTCCTCATCCCTCCAAACGCCCCCGCGGGCGGGATTCTCATGACCCAACCCCCACAAACCGCTGTATCGTTCTACAAAATCGCGCCCAGCCAAACAGTGACTTTTGGCTGGAACTTTACTTCTGTCCTCCAGGACTCCCAAAGCCTCACAATATCCGCTATTTGCGAGAATGGGAACACTTACCCAGTCGGACCGACTGACGGTGTGTTGCCTGGCACAGCAACACAGGTGCTGTGGGACCTGCACGCATGGCAGACAAGCAATCCACAACAGCCTTTGGCTCAAGGCACATATACGTTGACGATGTGGGATAACAGAGGGCGGAGTGCCCTTCCGAGGCCAGGTTATATGCAGCCCTTCGACAACCTTCAGTTTGGACTCTATACGCCGCAGCCATATACCCCACTAGCAAGCGGTATGTAATCCTAATTCCGACTCAAGTTGTGATTCTGATCATATCTTATCTTCAGGTTGGACCTGTACGGAGTGTCGTAATGGAAGTATGATGTCTGCCGCCACTCATCCTGCTCTCATTGGTTTCGTCGTCTCGTTCCTTGTCACCTTCCTTTCGGGGTTCCACCTGCTCCGTCCCAATGCACATTAATTCGTAAATCGACCGACAATCGGTTGATGTCACATTACCAGTGTAGCTTTTCTGGTTATTTTCGTTTAAACGCTTTAGCGTCGGGACTTGTCTTTACTATTTATTGTCTGCTCCCACTTATACCCGTTAGGGCAGCCGTCGAGTGTATCATTATTTCGTAGCTAGCGCGGCTTGAGGCCGGGATGTAGTAGAATTGTATTCCTTCGATATGCGGCATACTTGTCCCGAGAAATCAGGTAGCTTGGCCTTCTACTTGTCCAGGACCACTGTGTGGGCGTCGGCGGAAGAGTGAGAGTTGGACCATTTCTCGACCGGTAATGATCGACTTTATATGCAACTGTTGACGGATTGCTTGTATTCACTGCTCGAATTGGCGGACACGATGTTCTAAGAAAGCCAAAATATGTTTGGGAGTCTTCAAAAGTGCTGGAAAAAAATATGGAGAACTGACCTTGACGATCTGAGACTCGTGCCGAAACAGTATTCAATTATCACTAGGGACCGTTCTCGAGATGGAGCATTGGTCAGCTTCGCCTGTCCGCAACTGAACCTCAAGGCCTCAACTCTGGGGTCTTTTAGCGTTCTTCCTTTACTGGTCATTAGAAAAAGTCCTCTTATGGGGAAGGCAAGAACTGAATAGTTAACAACGTGTTGTAACTTTAAGCAACTAACGCAATACAAGTGATCATGATTGCTAGGTGTCTCAGCATACAGCACCACGAGGAAGAACAACGCAGCTACAAGAGTTTTAATCAGCCAAATCCTTGTAGTCTCAAGTAAGACGCACGCAAGGCCACCATCAGGTGAGAAGCAACATTGTTCCCGGCCCTTACAGTAGAGGCTCTCACCGCCTTGAACAACATTAGTCATAGGGAACAGTCGTAATAGAGGTTCTTACCACATACATTGAATGTAGCCAGGACTAGCAAACGCCTGAGTAGAAAGGAGAACGAAGGAGGCAGCAAAGAGCTTAAGGACGTACATTAGGGGTTAGGGGCTCAGTGAAGGGGCTCGGCTCTTTATGCATAGATCTTCGGGATCAAGTGCCCGCAAGCTGTCTTGGCAGGCACTCGAGCAAATCATTGACTTTCGGTCATATTGTATGCTTAGGGTACTGTATATGACAGCGAGCGGTGAGGTGAGTTACATGCTACTGATGAACGTGCTGGATGAGATTCACACCTTCATAGTACCATGGAGGTGCTCGCCGGTCGATGTTTGTAAGGGTATGAGAGGTACCCATAGACGTAGGAAAAAGCCCCCAACAGAGGCCCAGGTAACTTCTTCCCACCGCATGTCGTATTGGTCTATCATCAGTCAAGTCAAAGGCACAAAAGGCCTCGCCATGTTCGTCGGCTTTGTGCTCCCAAAGGGTGTAATAAGTAGTGGCAGGGGAGCTTGAGTGATTCTAATTCAGCGAGCCGTTTTTCAACCTGAGTGCCAGCATGATCAACAAATACCTGAGCCATTCCCTAGCCTCTTACTACCACGGCTCGCTCAGGGGTACGTTTATCGGGAGGTATGGATCTAGTAGTAGAGCCGCTGAGTCGAGGACCTAGCCTTGTAACGTCCGCCTCTGACAGATCAACCCGCCCAGGAGTATGCTCCATCCAACGACAGTAGATGGGAAATAACATGAAGCCGCCCTCAATAAGGACTAATCTGGCAATTAGGGAGGTATTATGAAAGCACAGTTGACGATCAGCTGCATGACAGCTTCAATTATCTTTCCCAATCGAGCCTAGCCTTCGATCTCTCTGTTCGTTGTGCGCATGAATCTGCCAGGAGAATAGCTATTTAGTGGCAAGCCTACACCACACTTCAATTTTTACTGTCCCCCACCCCTCCAACACATGCGTTCTCCTGCCATCTTTGTAGCTTTTTGCGCTCTCTTCGCCGTGGTTATGGCCGCTCCAAACCCCGACCCCCCCGTCTATCGCTGTAAGTTGGGTGCTCTTTAGATATTGCACCTTGGGCTCCTCATAATCCGACCCCGTAGGTGCCAATGACGCTGGGGTAAGTACATTGTAACGGGTAGCGATTAGATGAATAATCTGAAAAACTCGTTCCTTTTCTTACTTGTACTGTAGGATGTGTGTGAGTAGAATTCCTCATAAGTCGGTCCTCGAGTAACTTACCGCCTTGTCACTTTAGGCCCTAACAAGAGGTATACCTGCTGCGGGCCAATTGTGTCTCCGGATGGTGGCTAGTATGTTTCTATCCCTTTTTCCTCTCGTGTCACCTTCATTGGCTCTGTCTACAACAGCTGTCGCATCCTCAAGCCCGGCGAGGTCTGCCTCTTTTGATTCAAGCTGGTATAGGTGTGACAAGAGACCCAACTTCTGTCGTTGTAGCCTATGTAGCTTGAATACGATGAAAGATGTTAGCACGTGTCAATTCGATCCAACCAAAACTACCTAGCTGGGTGTCAAGCCAACATTGCAAGATAGTTACAGTGATATGGACTCCGAGATTGGATGCCAGCTGGTGGTGAAGCCTGGATCCTGAGCCTCCCTCTACATATATTCGACAGCGCCATTCTTTGCACATCCAAGATCTATTTAATGAGCTAATGGAGCTGCATAATAGTGTGTCCTGGGCGATATTTCGTGCCGAATCACTCATCAAGGCATGCCATATTCGACTAGTTCCCAAGCCCCTATCAGCCGCACTTCCTTTGGCAGTTTACTATAATTGATCATTCCTCGACTCTCTGCATCCCATTTCCGCTCTATATCATGTTATCTACATAGGATTTCCTCATAGGATGTGCTTTAGTGTCGAACCTCAAGAGCTTTGAGCTCCACCTTGCTTTTTATAGTTTATGATTCTGTTAATATGGATGGCTGTAAACTGTGTATTGTTTAGAGTGTACTGCATTATCAATCCCAGTGCATTCGTTTGATAGACATCTTAACAGATAGTGTGTGGAGGTAGAGCAACGCAACTACTAAGCCTTCAATCCTCTGTATCACAGCAACCTGAAGCAGAACTCACGCAAGGCCATTGGCCGATAAACAGCATTGCTGCTGGCCCCTACAGTAGAAGTCGCCACCTTAGACAACATCAGTATTAGCGGACAGTCATGATATAAATTCATGGCATTCACATGGAATCTTTCCAGGAGAGGCAAGCACCGAAGTGGTGAAGAGAACAAAAGCAGTGGCAATGAGCTTAAGTGTGAGCATCGGGACTTGATATTGAACTAGGACTGCTCAACCAAGTGTCAGGGGGTTTTATACACCTTGAAGGAAGGCACCTATGTACTGCCTTGGCAGGTACTTCAACGAGTTGCCTGTCTCTGACCATATGTAGTATCTGTACGGAGAAGAATTGGATTTAGAGAGGACAAAACATCACCCGGAATTCCCAAGTTTCCTATTTGATATTATTACATGAGATGAAAACCCAGTAGAGATAAGGAAAGGCACAGATAGCTTGAAGTCATCAACCAGGTACTTATGTGGCGGGTTAATGACAGTGAGCGGTGGGGCAATTTACATATTGATGAAGCAAGCTTTAAGTGTTTCAAATTCATGAAATCATTGAGGCATTTGCAGGTAGATGTTTATCAAAGTAAAATCATGACTTTGTTGCAGGGTAAGTACTGTGCTCTAGAGATGCTGACAGTTCTATGGGTGGCTCCAGGGGGAAGTATGATCTATGTATCTATAGGGTATCAATGATTTTCACCAAGCTGAGAAATCGCCCAGTGGCCTCCAGCAGCCACATGATTTGACCATGTGATCGACCTGTCAGCCACCCATTTTCCAGACAGATGGAAGGTATGTTGGCCATGTTTAATCACCAGCTTCATACAGAAGAAGCGAAGAGTAGGCTGAAGTACATTGAATCTACTTTCCCTATTTGTTTAATTGCTCTGTGAAGTGTATCAACACGAAATCTTTTATCATTTCTTTAGTCTTGTTAGTCACAATTTTTACAGAGCTCTCGAGCTTCTCTTATAAATATATAGCCCATAACTAGCCATGAGAGCAGAAGGCTATGGGTTAAGAGAGAGTCAACCATAGTGACAATAAAGGAAGATCATAGTGACTGAAGCAAGATCCATTCAAGCTGTTATGTCAGATGATGTGAAATATCTCTCAATGGGGGCTAGTCTCCCAATTCAGGGGAAATGTTATTGAATTGTTGTTAACAATCAGGGACATATGGCTCCTCTATTCAGATCACTTACAGTCTGTCTAAGTTATATTAAGTTCTAAATGGAACCCAGCATTCATCTACTTCCCTGCCCACATTGCTAACTTCTCCCTTCTTCCCAGCATGTGTTCTCTTGCCATACTTTCTGTTTTCTGTGCTTTCTTTGCTGTGGTCATGGCAGTTCCTGAGCCAAATCCTGCTGTCCATCACTGAGCAAAGAGCCCTTCAAATTCTATGCAACTTGGCCAACTCATAGTTGAGTCAGAGCTTGCAGGTGCTAATGAAGCTGGGGTGAGTAAGGTTTTGACAATTCAATAACTTGATGAACATTTTGAGAGACTCTGTACTTCCTGGATTTGTACCTAGGATGTTTGTGAGTGGGACTCTCTGTAAGCTAGTCTTCAAATAACCTTGTCACCCTAGGCCCCAATGAGAGATATACCTGTTGTGGACCAATTGAATATCCAGATAGTGGCTAGTATGCTTATTCCCCACCTGTTTGCACATACACATTGATTTGCTTCTCTCTAAAACAGTTGCCACATCCTCAAGCCTGGCAAAGTCTGTGCACTTTGACCCAACTTTTGTTGTCATATCCAAGCATCAGAATATAACATGAGTATGATGAAACATGTGAAACATATCAGTTCCCTCCAGTAACTATCAACTATCAAGCTGGAGGTCAAGCCATATGAGGAATATCAGAATTGCCACTACAGCAGTCACTCTTTAACAAAGGATGCCCAGAGGCAGGCTAATGCAGCTGGGATAGAACATAATCAGTTAATGGCTACATGCTAGTCTGTACAGGGGTATCTCCCCTCCTGCTTACACTGGCTCAGGAATGCCCTTGCAGCAGGTGAGACTACTTGGACCTGGAACAACAGTATTGAGCACTGATGGTTTAATCAACATTGATACACAACTATTTACACTCCTGTATTGAAATGTCAGCCAATAGTTATCACTACTGAAATGCTAATCAACTTACTTCCTGTGTGTGACCTATTGGAGGTTAATTAAGTGAGCTTATGAGTGACAAAGACCAAGAGTATTCAAGAAAACTGGCAGCTTACAAGTAATAGGATCACCTTCCTTTCTCAGTAACTACCACCTACATCTTAGTAGTTCAGTTACTTGTAGTACAAGGAATACACAAACCAGTTCTAATTCACTATGAAAGACTCTAAGGAATCTAGCAGCTTCCTTGGAGGTGTTAAGAAGACTGCCACCAGCATCTGTTCCAGCTTTGTTTGTTATTGGCACTCAAGCACCAGTCTAGTGCCCTCTACTACTCAACCTCGGGAGGCATCTGAAGGCCCCTTCATGGGCATACAAAGCAGGGAAGACTTCATTCACAAGCCCCCTTCCCCTACACTGTCTCTTGTTGGAACCAAGTGTTCCATCTCCACTGATCAATTACTCTCTATTCAGGCTCTTGTGAGCCTGAAGGTACATGATGACAATGATGCTGCTTCTTCAGTTCACTCAGCTGAGGAAGAGGATCCACAATCTGAAGGAGGCCTCTCCACCCCTCAATCTATTCATCCTTCCCTTGTGCCAGTTTGTGAGGAACTCAATATGTCCCAGAAATCACTCCTTCCCATAGGATGTTATCCCCAGCCCAAGTCATCACTGCTTCACATGGCTTCATTCCCCCTACCCCTGGAGCAGCTTGGGATGAATCCCAACCCTCTGACCCTCTTCTTGCCCTCCCCTCATTCACCCCTCCTCTCCTCCTGCTACTGTGCAGCCTCATGGCAATGCACAGCCAACCCATGGAATGGATTGGTCATCTATCCATGACTCCCTTGGTGATGCCTTGTGCCAGATAGATATCACCAACACAAATGATGTCATGGGGCTAAATTGCCTCACCTCCCTGCTCAGCTTCATTGCTTCTGATTTTGGCAACTGGGCTGAAAATGGTGACTTTCTTCATTTGAAGGCACACATCACCTCATCAGAATTCTCCAAGTCATCACACACTCAGATCAATTGCACAATAAATCTGTCCCATACAATGGACATAATCTTAAATTGTATGATTTCATTTCAATGCAATTCCCCCTATCACACACTCTATCTCCCACCCCCACCCCTATGTCCACTGGCCATTGTAATATTCACTGGGCTGAAAAAGCCCCAGCTGTGTCCTCCCCTTCCCCTAAAGATGCTACTGGGAATCTCCAGAGCTCTTCCACCCCTTCCCCAGATGTTGCTGGGCATCTTCAGGACTCTGATTTGCAACTTGCTCAGGACACAGCTTGAGCAATCACCCTATCTTGTCTCCCACCAGTAGACTCTAACAAACCAGGTGAGTCTTCTGGTTCTAATGTTGATACTGAAATGCTCCCTCCCCCTACCACCACTGCTCCTGACACCCAACCTGGGACTTCCAATCCTGAGAAGGGTGACCCTAACCCTAGTACATGGTCTACTGTCATTCACAGATGAGCACCTTGCAAACCAGTAGTTGCCCAAGAACAGTGTAAGCCTATCATTGCCCCTGCCTTCCCTCCCCAGGCTCCTCAACCCTCTCCCCCTTCCTCCACCCACCTCCCCCCCCATTAATTACAAGATCTGCCCCAGGTCTAATACCCCATTACCATCCACTCAGAGGTCATCCTACACCAGGGTGGCCTCTAATTCCCCTATGAACCCTGAAGAGCTTCAGAAATATGCTGCTCTACAAAACCAATTCCCTCAGATGTCACCAGTTGACATTGTTAACTTCCTCAGATCCTCTGGGGACATCTGTAAGCCTACTGGGGCTTACTTGGAGCTATGACCTTAGGTTCACACTGACATACAATAAACCCAATATATTGGGACATACATAGTGTAGGTATAAGGTCAGCTGTCATCACAACAGCTGATGATGAGAATATAAGGAATATTTTCCTGATGGATTACTTAATCCATCAGGGTTAGTAGAACAAAAATCAAACAATTAATTAATATGAAATTGGTTACAAGAAATGATGACCATCATAGTAAGGGCTCAGCCCTTACATACTCCCCATTGAGACCATAAAGCACAGTCAAGAGTTCCAACACACAAGTAATGAGGTTACTTGTGGTGATGAGCAGAAGATGGGGACATGTATAGTGCCCAGTTGGCAGTGAGGTTTAAATGAGGTGATGGATCACCTCATAAGGGAAGCAAGGTTTGAGTTGACTTGATTGCAAGGGTGATGAGGACAAATGCAAGTGGGAAGAGGTGATTGACAAGGATTTGCTGATGATGTCTTGAGAGGAGGAGGCAGAGGCATTTGCCTTGGCCAGGACAGTGATGGTGGGTGGTCAGATGCAAGGGCAGAGGTAGTGGCCTTGGTCATGTTGTATCTGACAGGTGATGTTCAGTGATGATGGGGGTGGATACAGAGGTGTTGGCCTCTATCATTGGGCATCTGTTTCAATAGCCATTTCATAGGAAACTGTGGGTGCTGACTCATTGAAGGTTAGCACAAGAGGGTGAGTCAACTGCAGTTGGGAAGGAGGTGGCTCCAGCAGGCACTGAGGGTAGTCACAGTTCTGTAGGAGCTGGAAGAAGGGTGAAGCCCTTGCTGGTAACTATCTGCAGGGAACAAAATGCTCCCCTTTCTCTTGTCAGATGTTCTTGTACTCAAAGTACAAGAACCAGTTGAGGTTGTTGTCAGTGGGATGTCTCCACCCATCCCACTCCAGAATTGCTGGTGGTTCATGGTACCAGTCAAGGGATTCCACCTGGCAGTTGTCATGTTTGTTGTACAGATTGTGGTGAAGTTGGTCACCACAATAGGTGTGGTTCAACCACCACAACTGTTATGAACTTAGTAAATGTTTGCTATACATTTACTAATTATGTTTTCAATCTATTTGTCTCTTGTTTTATCTGAAAGCTTTAGTCTTTAGTTTGTTTGTCTATATCATTCTGACATTGATTATGCTTATGTAATATCAAAGTCATATGACTTTTACAGATTGATAAGCTTTCATACTATTATTAGAAAAGAAGACTTCTTTGATAAAGAACTTTTTGTATTGAACTATTATTAGTAGAATCATGCTTCTATTGTTCCGAGTCAATCTCTGAGTTGAGCCTCAGTACCTTAAGAACTTCCAGAAAGTTCAAATGTAGATATATATTTAGATACACTGTATAGTATATAAGCCATCGACACTAACAAGTAGAGAGCATTGTTTCTACTTGGTTAGGTGGAGACTCGAATAGAAGTCTTTATCAACAATAAGTGATACGAATTAAGTTGTCTTATATATCTCTATTGCTCTCTAAGTTGCTTTAAGTCTTTCTATTGAGGAGTAGACATATTGTGTGACTGTAAGTAACAGTTATCTTGACACATTGACTCTGTCAGTGCTTAAAGGTAATCTATCTGTTAGTACATGAGAAGTCTCCTTTGATATGATCTGCGGATATATATCAGGCCTCTTTATGGACCAAAGCAGCCTCACTATAACATTAAGTAGAAATGATCCTTCTCTGTAGCACAGAGTTGTTACCTTGTCTCGGCTGCTCAGCATTGATCACTGAAAGAAACCCTACTTGAGCAGCTAGTGCTTTAATTTTGGGTCCTAATTTCTGAAATTGGCATTAGAAAGAGAGTAGGCATGCATTGCCAACTAGTGCAGATTAGTTGAGGATTGTTGTCCCACAATCTAGAAGAAATTCCTTGACAGAACTTTGATTCTGGAGGATATTTCGACAAGTGAAGGGAATCACACTCATGATAAAGAAGTGATTATGCTTAGATAGAGCTATAATCTATCAGGATATAAATTTCCATTGAAAGTACCACTGAGAAGAAGCATTGTTGTGGATGCTCAGTTATTGAAAGGGAAGGAAATTTATTAGAAGTGAAAGTATAAAGTTGCCAAACTGGATAATTCAAAATTGCAAAAACAATCACATTCAACAGTCCAACAAGAGGAAGAGTCCTTAAAGACCCAATAACAAAAGAGTGGTACTATAAAGATGCAAGGAACAGACCCAACTACTTCGAAGCATCAATCCAAAGAAAGCTCAACAAAGAATACTCAGCAGAGTTTGGACTACTCAAACAAGCAAGAACCCAACCTGAAACCTTCCTCCTCAAAGACTTTTCAAAAAAAGATCAGCAACAAATTGAATCAATACAAGAAGAACTTGATAGAAGAGCTTTGGCAGGAGAAAGGACAACCCAACAACCTACTACAAACTGATTTGCAGGACTCGCAGCATCACTTAATGCACTGCAACAGGTCTCAAGACAACTAAGTGTCGAAGAAGTCACTGAGGATCTTGCCAGATTCAATCTCTCCTCTCAAACAAAAGGAAAACAACCCCAATCTTCTTCGTCTATTCAACAGTCAAGACCTTCTTACAGTTCAGCAGCGACTTCTCAATCAATATCAGGAACTCAATACCAGTTCCCTTCCTTGGCTGGAACAACAGTACCACAAACAACAACTTATCAGTCAATTAGCAGATCTTGGGGAACAAATCCAGGAACTCCAACTAGAAGAAGAACAAATTCAGGAAGCTCAGGGAGTCACAGAAGAAGCCCTTCACCTCCACAATCTCCAGGAGCCACCATGTCTATGAAACAGAACACCAACTTTGAGTACCCAAAGCCTACAAGGTTCTATGGAGACCCTGCACAGTACAGAAGCTGGAAATCCCTTGTTGAGTTATATTTCAAATCCTATGGCATCATTGACCATGCCACAAAGGTCAACTATGCCCTTGCTTTACTAGATGGAGCAGCATCAGCATGGCAACAGGATTATCTTTCAACACATGTGAGAGATGCAACTCAACAAACATGGGACAAGTTCACAAATGACCTTGACCAGTCTTTTGCCCCAGTACAACAGACATTTGAGGCTGAACAGGCATTATGAAACCTCTGGCAGCATGGCAGATATATTGAGGAATATATCTCAGAATTCTCAGTCCTCACTTCCCAGGCAGGACTCACAGACAGTGTGGCCCTTTGGGCATACTTTGCAAACAGACTTGACTCCACTGTCAGACATGAAGCACTTAGAAGTACCACAGACACAATTATACAGTGGAAGAATGCAGCAAGAAATGCCCATAGAATTGTTCAAGAACAACACAAGTATAGAGCAGCAATCAACAGAAGAATTTCCTACATGAAGAAAGGACAAAGGAAAACAAAAGGCTACAGAATCCAACCCTGTTATCAAAATATCACCTCCCAACCAGTTTTACCTCAATACAGAAGAAGCAAGTGGGATATGGACATCGATCATCTTGCTGACTACTTCAATGAGCTCAGATTCTCTGATGGAGAATATGAGCAGGATTCTGATGAAGAAGAGGAAGAAAATGAATCAGAAGATGTACAAGATATATAACCTCCCAAACCAGGAGTTCATAACAGTGAAAGAACAACAAACAATGCCATATCACACCTTATTAACAATGTACTTACCGACAAGCAGCAAACAGCAATCAAGAATGGAGAATGTTTCTTTTGTAAGAAGAAGGGACATTTCTACAGACAATGCCCAGCTAGAAGAAATTACACCTCAAAGAACAAGCGAAATAATTTTGTATCCAAAGGAAAACCAAAGAAAACCTTCACCAGAAAGAAAAGACAAGTCAATCCAAATACTATGGTCTATGCCATTGAAAATGGAATAGAAGACGAATAAGTTGAAGAATTTTCTCAAGATGAAAAATTTTAAGTACTCCAGAAGATCAGCTCAACATTGTTGATCTTCATGCATCTAAAGGAAAATGTCTACTAATCCCAACAGAAATACTAACACCTAAAGGAACTTACAAAATCAAAGCATTACTAGACTCAGGAGCCAGTGGCCAATTTATATCTCCAAACTTAGTCAAGAATCTAAAATTAACCAAGAAGCCACTTAAGAAGATACAATACATTTATAACACTGATGGATCAAGAAATTCAGGAACAAAATCAACACATTATGCTGAAATCAAGATCAAAATCAATGACAAGATCATGAAAATAAAACCAAAAATAATCAATCTAGGCTATAAAGAACTATTTATAGGTATATCATGGCTACAAAAATACAACCCAGATATAGACTGGGAAAGAAAGACATTAAAATGGCACGATGAAGAATCACAAAACATACAACTAACTGAATATAAATCTAAACAGATGATCAACAGTATTAACCTCAGTCAATATATAGATTCAGATTTAGAAGAATCAGAATTTGAAGAGGAAGAAGATCTCGAGATAAACATTAAACATAACACCTCTCAAGATCTTTATAATAGAACAGAAGGAACTAAAAAGAAGGAATCTGATCCTTTAAAAGTAGTACCAAAGAAATTTCATAAATTTCTTAAGGTATTCAGTAAAGAGAAATCAGAAAGAATGCCACCAAGATGTCCTTGGGATCACAAAATCAAAGTCAATGAAACCTTCATTCCAAAATGAATGCCTATCTATCACCTCACTCCAATAGAATGAAAGGAGTTAGACAAATTCATAGAAGAAAATTTACAAAAGGGATACATTCATAAATCACAATCACCAATGGCCTCATCTTTCTTCTTTGTAGGAAAGAAAGGAGGAGATTTATGCCCTTGCCAAGACTATCACTATCTTAATGATCATACCATTAAGAATGCTCATCCAATTCCTAACATCTCAAGAATTATGGACAAACTTAAAGGAGCAAAGTACTTTACTAAACTAGATGTCTGTCTAGGTTACAACAATGTTAGAATTCAAGAAGGAGACAAATGGAAAGCAGCCTTTCACACTCCAAATGGATTATACGAACCCACAGTCATGTTCTTTGGCATGACTAACTCCCCAGCTACATTCCAATCAATGATGGATCATCTCTTCCAAGAGTTATTGTCAAAAGAAGAAGTTATCATCTACATGGATGACATACTCATCCCAGCCAAAAGAATTAAAGATCTAGACCATTCTACTATCAAAGTTCTAGAAATATTAGACAAGAATGATCTTTATCTTAAAACAGAGAAATGCAAATTTGAGAAACAACATCTAGAATATCTTGGTTTCATAATCAAACCAGATTCCATTGAAATGGATCCAATCAAGCTTAAAGGAATAGAAGATTGGCCTATTCCTCAAACAGCAAAGAATGTTCAACAGTTCATTGGTTTTTGTAACTTCTACAGGAAGTTTATTAAAAACTATGCTCAAATTGCACATCCATTACATGCACTTATGCAGAAAACAAAGAAATTTGAATGGAATCCAGAAGCACAGAAAGCATTTGAACTTCTAAAGCAACAATTCTTACAATGCCCTGTTCTATCAATGGTAGATGAAAACCAACCATTTGAAATAGAATGTGATGCATCAGCATATGCAATTGGAGCAGTACTCTTACAAAGGGATTCAAATAGAGATAAACACCCAGTAGCATACTTCTCTAAAGCACTAAATCAAGCCAAAAGGAACTATCATACTTCTGACCAAGAATTCCTTGCTATTATTGAAGCACTAAAGGAATGGAGACATTACTTGGAAGGATTAGCACACCAAGTGATCATATGGTCTGATCATGAGAATTTGATCAGATGGAGAGAACCACAACAACTTAGTCACCGACAAGCTAGATGGATGTTATACATGACTAAATTTAACTATGTCATTAAACATCTTCCTGGCAATCAAAATGTACTAGCAGATGCACTTAGTAGAAGACCAGATTTAGTACCTGAAGGAACCAACAATGAAAATCTGATAGCCATTCCATCAGAAAAGTTCATTAACTTCCTTTCTGAAGACCTAAAACAGGAGATCGTCGA
The DNA here is from genome assembly GCA_018524725.1 of Podaxis mareebaensis. Classification (NCBI taxonomy): domain Eukaryota; kingdom Fungi; phylum Basidiomycota; class Agaricomycetes; order Agaricales; family Agaricaceae; genus Podaxis; species Podaxis mareebaensis. Next base: position 19,064 of record JAEUWP010000349.1, on the reverse strand, counting down.
AAAGAAGTCAAAAATCCACATGCAAGACTGATTCACATCAGATGACAAAGACTTCATCTGATTCCAAAATAAGATTGTCATACCCAATGATCCAGATATCAAACATAAAATTTTACAATTCATACATGACCATCCTACTTCAGGACACCCAGGAATAAGAGATACATTACAGAAACTTCAAAAAGAAGTTTACTGGCCTGGAATGAACACATATGTTCACAACTATGTGAAAGGATGCCCCACATGCCAACAATTCAAAATTAACTGACATCCTACCAAACCTCCATTGCAACCAATTAAAGGACCAACTTCTACCTGTCCATTCAGTCAAATTTCTATGGATCTCATCACAGATCTACCCCCAGATGATGGATATGATGCTATTTTGTCCATAGTGGACCATGGACTTATGAAAGGGATAATCCTAACAGCCACTCAGAAAACTGCAACTTCTGATGACATTGCTGAAATCCTAATTGAGAAAGTCTTTTCCAAATATGGAACACCTCAAAAGGTCATCTCAGATCGAGACCCTAGATTTGCAGCCAAATCAATGCAAGAATTCTATAAGAAGCTAAACATAGAACTGGCTATGTCAACTGCTTATCACCCACAAACAGATGGAACAATGGAATGATACAATCAAGAAATAGAATTCTACTTAGCCATTTATACTTCAAAGAATCCACACTCATGGAGAAGAGCACTACCCATGATTGAATTTGTTGAAGCACATGAACAAATGCGACAAGTAATGGCTGCTAGACAAAACAAACCTTGGAATCCATTCAAGGTTGGAGACAAAGTATGGCTAGACAATCGAAACCTACCTCTTCCATACACTTCAAAGAAGTTGAACCAAAGAAGAGAAGGACCTTTCACCATTCTACAACAAATATCACCTGTTACTTATGAACTAAAACTTCCTGCAAAATGGAAGATTCACAACAAGTTTCATGCTTCACTTCTCACTCCAGTCATTGAGAATAACATTTATGGAAAGCACCATACCTGTTACATAGAGATGGTTTCTACATGTCGTCTCAGTGCAGAGAGATACTGTCCTAAGACACCCCAGCACTATTAAGTTCCTGAAGCGGAACGCCCGTCCATTCTCCAGAGAGAACTAGAGGCTGGCTGGAAATCTTGCAGGGACTGCCTAGGGAGAGATATGACTTGTAAGGTCACAGGCTACTCCATAGGTTTAGCTGTTATGCCAGTTATCCTGTCAAGGCAGGTAGAGCTCTCATGCAGCAAGAAGATAAAGTGGAAGACAGTCCTCACTATTCTCATGCTATGTACAAATGATCATAAAGCTAAGTTCTACTTACTTTATGAGCTATCTAAATATGAAGGCGATTGCTATTCTACATGTCCTTAAGGAGAATCTTCATAGTTACTTCAGTACTCTAAGTATAGAAGACTGAGTCTGAGGTAATATGAGATCTACAGAAGGCAAGCTATTATTACACAATATATCACCGAGCCTGAGTGCTAAACATAGTGCATCTTCAGAAGATCCAAGGTGGGGCCGAAGTTGCGATGGAAGACAGGTCAGGTAGACACTTGGAGTCAAGAGATGGAAAGACAGTCGACAGATGATGAGGTGGGAATATGAAGGAGGCATAGATGGCAGTGGAAGTGAGAGGAGTGTAACATCATCCCCTTTGTATGATTGAACTCCAGATCAATCTACCTATAACAAGTGTTGATCTCTGTGAGATGTCACTTAGATTGGTTTTGGATGGGGACATTGTTGGTTGTGACGTGTCAGCCTTCTGTCTGCTTTGTGATAGGGTTGAAAGTATACTCAGTGGTGGTATTTTCTAATGCTCCACAGTCACGAGGGATAGGTTGAGGAATAAGGGTAAAGGCATCTTCATATAGCATGTTCTGTCATCCTCTTTGGCTGAGAGTCAGAGTGTTGGTGAGAAACCAGACACACTTCTTGGCTTCTTCATACATAGGGCCATTGACAGGAGACTGGTAATGAGACGGAATGATGGGAGTCTGAGGACATTGAATGCACTGCCAAGAGTGGTGATTTCGTCCTTGACAGAATCGGCACATGTGGTTAGGACAGTCAGAAGTGATATGCCCTACTCCTAAGCAAAGCCAACAACCTTGTGCGTATACTCTGAGAAGATTGGGAGGAAGGAGTTTTGCGATGGTGAGAGGAAGAGTTCGTCGTCGAATGTAGTGTTCCCAGTTGGGGTACTTGGAGAGGGGATTCAACTCTCCTTGTAGCGTTAAGACATTTATGAGGGTTGGTAAGTTTGGGTAGGTGGCAATGTCAGGCTTCTGTTCGACTGAAGCCTTAGCTCGAGACTGAAGGGTCTCTGGGATGAATGGGTCAGTTCGTGCTCAATGGGAATAGGCTCTTCCCTCAGCAACAAGGATTCCTCGATCTCGTTGGTACTGCCAGGGGTAGTTCTCTGGCGTAACTCATGTTTGGCTTCCAATATCTGTTGTACTGGACTCTCGAGACTGAGATACTCGATCCATCTCTGTGTGTTGGGCGTGAGTGGAGGAGGAGGGGTTTGAGGTGGAAGAGTGTGCCATGGTGTGCTTGCTTCCATACTGTTGATGGAGCAAGGCGACAAAGGCAGGGGTCTCTGTGGTTGAGGCAGCAGTGAGAAAGGTACATGCCTGTCTGATGAGGTTCTTCATGTATTGGACCTGATGTTGGGTTCTATACTGCGAGGCAACGTTGTAGAGGGGTCATGTTGCTCAGGTAGCTGCATCTCGGAAATTAAACCGTAACTCATCTCCTGGTTCTGGAGCTGGTGGGTTCCAGCTTCTTGGGTTTGTGAGTACATCTGCTGCACTTGGATAACCAGCGGCCTGGGCGAGGGAGGTAGCGGTCTGGTAGATATTACTCAAGGGGTTATATGGATGGGAGATATCAGTCATATTTCCAGATGTTCGTGGGTCCAGCACTCGATGGTGTTGTCCTGATGAATGACAATCTGGGTTCCTTTGGGGAGTGGTGGCAAGGGCTTGTCAAAGGAAATTCTGATAGTTTTCATCTTCTGGAACAGTCATTGTGCAGTTTGGAAGACTGGCATGCAGTGGATCAGAGGTAGGTGTTGTAGATGCTGGATGATGGTATGTATGTTGATGGAACGGGTTGGTACTAGTGATTGGGGATGGTTCGCTCTGGATGGTAGCGAATTCAAGGTGGTCTGAGGGAGACATTGTGATGTAGTTGCTGTCAGATCCTCTGGTCAGAGAGTCTCCATGGAGGAGCTCTGTGAAGCTTTCTGGTCTGGACATTGCTGGCTTGATGGTGGCATAATCATTGACAGAGAAGGAGCTAGTGTTTGACATGAGTAGGTTTGGAGGCAGTGAGTTTTTGGAATGGGGGAATGAAATGTCTCTTTTTATATTCTACCAAGATTTTTGAAGCATTTCTTGTCAAGTTTTCTTCGTCTTCCCAAGTGTTGTCCAAATTTGGATAACCTTTCCAGTGGACGAGATAGGCAGTTCGGCTTCGGCGAATTCTGTGGTTAATAATAGATTCAATTTCATACTCTTCTTCTCCATCTATTAATTCCGGTTGAGAAGGTTCGGGTTTGGAGACATTCTGGTCAGTCTTCTTGTATCATTTCAAGAGGGAGACGTGGAATGTAGGGTGAAGCTTCCATGCGGTAGGCAGGGCAAGTTTGTATGCAAGTGGTCCTTTTCGTTTCTTGATGGTAAAGGGACCATATCTTTGGGGACGAATCTTCACTTTCTGTTCCTGCAAAGGGAGATTTCTAGCATCTAGCCAAACTTTGTTGCCTTTCTCATATGTCTCGGTTCAAGGCATTCTTCGGGCAATCATTTGTTTAGCATTTTCCTTCATGACTTCTGTGGCATTGTGTTGGGATTGATCTATATCAAATAGTTGTTCATTCGATGCAGGGGCATTGGTTTGGATGAGGAGTTCAGGTATAGGGGGAGGATTGTATCTGTAGAGAAGCTCGAATGGCGTCTTCTCATTTCTGGCATGCATGGTCAAGTTATACTTGTATTCGAAGTGCGACAGTTTGTTGGCCCATGACTTGGGATCTTTGTAGCAATACTTCAATAGGTATACTTCAAGTTCTTGGTGCAATCATTCTGTCGCTCCATCTGACTGAGGATGATAGGCGGTGGATAGTTGTAAATCGATTCCTAGGGCAGAATAAAATGCTTTAGCAGCTTTCCCTGCCCATCTTGGATCTCGATCTGCTATGATTGAGGTGGGAATTCCATAGTATGGATAGAAGTGCTTTGTCAGCAGGGTGGCTATGTCTTTGAAGGTCACCGTTTTCATAGTCAGTAGTACTAGTATCCCCTTTGTAAGTCCGCAGTCCACCATGGACAATATGGCGTCATAGCCTTCTGTGGTCTTGGGTAGACCTGTGACAAGGTCCATGGATACATCTGCAAAGGGATGTAATGATGGTGATGGCTCCAAGGGGTGAAGGGAAGGGTGATTGGGTCTTCTGTCAATATTAAATTGTTGACAGATATGGCAGCCTGTAATGTAATTTCAAACGAAGTCTCGAAGGCCTGGCCAATCGATTTCTGTGTGGACTCGGTGAATTGTTTCATCAATGCCTGGATGTCCTGTGGAGTGATGATCGTGATGTCATGTGAGGATCTCGCATTTTTCATCTAACAATGGTTGTGATGGAGGAGGTGATTGTGATGCAGTCTGGAGTGATGATGGAGGTGGTATACCGTCTGCTGTGATAGCATTGACGAACACCTTCCTTTCTCAGTAACTACTACTATCATTTCAGTGGCACAGTTATTCGTAGCACAAGGAATAAAGCAATCCGTTCTAATTCACTATGAAAGACTCTAAGGACTCTAGCGGCATCCTTGGAGGCCTCAAAAAGACTGCCAACTCCATCTGTTCAGGTGTTACTCGACGTTGTCGCTCTAGCGCCAGTATAGCGCCCAACCCAACTCTCCCTAGAGAGGCCTCCATACCCCTCTTTAACGATTTCCAAATCTCAGAAGACTTTCTTAGAAAGCCTCCTTCCCCTTCTCCATCTATTGGAGCCAAGCGCTCCTATTCAACCGACCACTCCCTCTCCAACCAACTGGAAAAGAGCATGAAACTTCGTGAAGACGATGACGCCGCCTCTGTTTCCTCAGTGGGGGAAAATATTGACAGTCCTGAAGGCTCTCAAGGGACCTCCACTCCTAAATCTATCACTCAGTCTATCGCGCAAGATCGCAGGGACATAGACCTTTTGCCTGAGGCCACTTCATCTCAGAGAGTCCTCATGCCCACTCAAACCATCGCTTTATCCTATGGTCATGTCCCTCCTACTCCACATGCAGGCTGGGATGAATCTCAGCCCTCAGACCCCCTTCCTGCCCTCCCAACTTTCACCCCCATCTCCCCCCCGCCTAAATGTCAGCCTCAAGGTGAGGACCCTGTATCCTGCGGAATGGATTGGTCAGCCATCCGGTCTACTCTGTGTGACACTTTCAGTGACATCGACGTCACTAACACATCTGATCCAAAGGTGCTTAGTCTACTGACAGCGCTTCTTTCGTTCTCCTCAAGCTGGCTTTCATCATGGGCCAACAACAGCGGTGACCTCTCCACATTCAAAGGCACCTCCTCCCTCACTCACTTAATCCAAACCATCGCTCACTCTGAGCAACTCTGAAACAAATCTGTCCCCTTCAACGGCCACTCCATTTGCCTATATGATGCTATTGCCATGCAATTCCCTCCCTCCCATACTCTCTCCCCTACACCTACGCCCATGTCAACTGGGCATTGTCAAGAACGTCGGGCTGAAAAGGCACCGGCAGTGTCCTCCCCCTCCCCTCAAGTGGGTGCTACTGGGCAGTCCCAGAGCCTCACTCCCCCTATTCCCTCTGATGCTATTGGGCAGTCCCAAAGCTCAGATTCACAATTCGCTAAGGACACTGCGCGAGCAATCGCCCTCTCGTGCCTACCACCCACAGACCCCACTAAGCCTGGTGAGTCATCTACTTCTATTGTTGACACTGACATGCTTCCTCCACCTCAATCCTCTATCCCTGACGCTCCTGGTCCATCCAGCCAGGTTAAACCTAACCCTAACCTCAGTGGTTGGTCCACAATCAATCGTCACCAGGTGCCTCGCAAAGCGACAGTAGCCCCCATACAGCGTAAACCTGCCATGGCCCCCGCCTCCCTTCCCAAGGCTCCCAACCCCCCTCCTCCCCATCCTTCCCCTCCTTCCTCCACCCCTCCCCCCATCAACAAAGCCACCAAACCTCAATACAGGTCAGGCGCGCCTTCCCCCTCCACTCAGAGGTCATCATATTCCAGGGCAGCCTCCCAAACACCACTCAAAGTAGAAGAACTGCAGAAATATGCAGCTCTTCAAAACCAATTCCCTTCGATGTCGCCGGTCAATATCATCAATTTCCTCTGCAATGCGGGAGACATTAAATCCCCCTCCCCCAATTTGTCTCCTTCCTCTCGTCCCTCCAATTCGCCTAAGGCCACACAAGGCCCATCACGCAAGAACATTGTTGTTCCCTATAACGACATGTTCAAACCTATCATGCTTACCTCACTTGACCTTGTGGTGTGATGCTGCAACAATGCCTTATATCAAAAGGGCTTCCTCCTCAAAATTGAGTCAGCAAAATCCAATGACAGGACTCTCTGGCTCTCCACCAACCAAGTCGCGACTGATGAGGAACTCCTCATCGTCAAGAAGGGAATTGTGGATTCTAACCAGTCTGCTTTCACTACCTCAGAAATTAGGGATGCTGTCATTCCCTCCCTACCCATGTCTAAATCATTTGTTAAATTAACAAACCTTCCCTACTTTCAACCCGACGGCTCCCCTCACACCTCTGATGACTTCAAAGAAGTTATCATGACCTCCCCCTATCATGAGATGATTCAACATCTTGTCAATAAACCCTGCTTCCACCACGTCTCTCCACATTCCAACTCTGCTATACTCTTTTTCGATCTTTGGGACTCTCAATCAGCCACCAGAGCCAAGAGTCTCATTAACCACACCCTCCTCTTTGAAAACCGTGTCTGCACTTTCCATGGCGCGACCATGCGCACAGCCTCCCCTCTTTGCAATCGCTGCTGGAGGTGGGGCCACCCCACTCACCTCTGCAGAGCACACAACCCCAGGTGTGCCATCTGCGGAGACCCCCACCACACCAACAACCACCACCGCAACAGTTTCTGTTGCTGCGGTAAGCCAGGCCCTAACCCCCGCCCCCCCACCCCTGCCAACATTACGGAGTGTCCACATGTGACCTCCTTTAATTGCCTCTCATGTGACTCCAAGGAGCATCACATGAATTCTGACAAATGCCCCTTCTTCCGTCACTGGTTTGATCAGGAATGGATCTCTAATAAACTTCGGGAACTTAAAACCGAAAAGAATCGACACGATTTCAACTCAGGCGCCATTAATGTCTAAAGGACCTCTTAACTGCCCTGCTCTTCCCTCTATTTCTTCAATCCCTATTTTATTTTTCAACGTCCATCAATCCTTTTCCCTAGTTGAACTCCTTCTTAATGATCCTCTTTTCAAAGACATTCTCGTCCTATGCCTCCAAGAACCCGCATTCAACGTCATTCACAACATCCCTTCCACCGATAACTCTGAAGGAGTTCCATACAAAGGCACGCCATACAATCCCAGTTGGCGTATCTTCTTGTCAAATGAAGACCGCCCAAGAACAGCCACATTCATTCGACGATCTTGCGACTCTCTTTTACCCACTTCACATCCCAATATTATCTCTTCTCCGGACTTCCAACTTATTTCTTTTTCTTTTCCCCGAAAGATTTATTTTTTGAACTGTTACTTCGACCCCTCGGATGACTCCTCCATCTCCTTTCTCGAACAACACATCCCTCTCCTCCCTAGAACCCTCATATGCGCCGGGGGAGACTTTAATTCCCATTCTCCTGAATGGGATCCCCATATAACCCATCACAACGCTCATGGTGACCTACTAATCGATATCATGAACTCTTTAGGTCTCACCCTCTCTACGCCATCACAAGTCAAATACACCCACATCCCTTATGATGGTAATAAACACCCGTCCATCATTGACCTAATTTTCATGACAGATAACCCATCTCAAAGCCCAGTCCACCAAATCCATGACGACTGGCAATTCACTTCGGACCACCACCCCCTCCTCACTTCCCTCCCCACTCCCTCTCCTTTCCTCCCTTTTACTGAAAAACTCACCATACCCCGTGACTCAGAGGAAGAAGCCTCCTTTCTCTACTCTATAGGTATTCGTCTTCAAAACATCCCACCCACCTTCAATACCAAGGAAGATGTCCACTCATACACCCAAACCATGTCCCTCATCATCGAACAAGAATGGCAACATAATGCCAAGCTTGTCAAAATCTGCGCACAGTCAAAGCCATGGTGGAACCCCACATGCTCCGCTGCCCTCAGAGCCTTTCAAGCCCATAAATCCAAAGCAAATTGGGCCAGATTTAGACGCACCACCCACGCAGCCAAACACTCCTTTTTCGACAAGAAGATCAAGGACATAGCTGAAGAGAACCGCCATCCCTGGGATTTGATGTCCTGGGTTGGCAAACGTAACCTCCCTCCCTCTCAATCCATCACCTTCAATGGGAAGAGCTGTGACGAGCTTGATGACCTCTGGCACGCTCTCGACTCTTCCTATAACTCTGCGTTGGAGCACCTGGTAGACTTAGACACCATCAATACTTTTGACGCCCACCCGGAACGCCCTTGGCTTCCATTTTCCAAGGCCAAATTATTTGACACCCTCATCCCTTGCACCAACGCCTCCACTCCAGGCCCTGACCACCTATCATGGGCTCATGTCAAACACCTTATGTCCAATGACACCTTCCTCCACAACTTCCTCACTTTTGCCACCAAATGTGTCAAATTCTCTACATGGCCGGAACACTTCAAGAACTCCACCTCCATCATCATCCCCAAACCCAACAAACCACACTACTCTACCCCAAAGATGTTCCGCCCCATTGTCCTCCTCAACACTCTTGGCAAGCTCATCGAAAAAATGATCTCCACCTGGATGCAGTTCGAAGCATCCCAACACGACCTCGTCCACCCCCTCCAATTTGGGGGCATCATACAGCATTCCACTGAAGATGCCGGAGTATATGTCACCCATCTTGTTTGCACAGGATGGAAATGAAAACTCAAGACAAGTGTCATCGCCTTTGACGTGGCACAATTCTTCCCTTCCACCAACCACAGTGTACTCATCTCCACCCTCTGCCGCCAAGGTTTCAATTCTTGTCTCGTCTCTTTCTTTTCGGACTACCTAAGTAATCGCTTCACCACTTATTCCTGGAACAATAATTTGTCCCCGAAATTTTCTGCTTCTGTTGGCGTTGGCCAAGGTTCTGCTCTTTCCCCCATCCTCACCGCCCTTTCCCTTTCCCCATTTATGTATCATTTTTCCAATGACTCTCATTGTAAAATAGTTTCTTTCGTTGATGATGGACTCATCATTGTACAATCAGATTCCTTTACCACTAACTGCCGCCTCCTTTCACAGGTTTACAAAAACTGTGAAGACTACCTCCACTGCCTTGGTTTGGTTCTCGAAAGAGACAAAACTGAGGCCTTCCACTTTTCCAATCGCCCATTCCACGAACCCAACCCCCCTGTCATCATTGACAACTCCCTCACTATCCACCCCAAGCCCTTCCTCCGATACCTTGGTTTCTGGTTCGACAGAAACCTCTCCTTCAAAGAACACGTCCGGTTCTACTCCACCAAGGCACTTTCCACTGTCCGATGCATGCACATGCTCAGCAACTCCGTCTGCGGCCTCTCCCCCCTCCACAAGAGACTTCTCTACCGATCCTGTGTTGTTCCTATAGCGACATATGGTTTTTGTCTCTGGTTCAACTGTAACGCGAGATACTGCAGACTCATCAAATCCCTCCAGTGCATGCAACACCAAGCTGCTTTATGGATCACGGGTGCATTCCACACCACCCCTACGGGTGGGGTTGAAGCCATCGCAGGTCTCATCCCCATCCAACTCCATCTCTTCAAGCTCGCCAAGCGATGCTCCCTCCATTTCCACACTCTCCCTCCTTCCCATCCCCTCAAACTCCTCATGCACGACATTGACCCCTTAGATGCATGTCACACCAAACAGCGTTCCACAGCACTCGACTTTATCTCAGATGCCCAACTGGTCACAGATCGGTTTCAGCGTCTTCACCCCAGCGCCAAACCTGGCCAGTGCTTGCTGGACTTGTTTAGTGAACAAATCAAATTCTTCGAGTGCCCTGACCCTTCGAAAGAAGGTGCCATGGCACTTCATATAGCCAATGCTTCCTGCACTCGTGACCTCTCTTTCTCCTCCCCCGTCTCCCTCTCCATAGCTACGGATGGCTCTGTTCCCTCCAACCCTTCTCTCTCTGCTACCTCCACCTTCCTAGTCTTTAATTCTTCTGACTCGGATATTCTTTCTTCTTCTGTTCACCCTTGTGGTGAGATAACTTCTTCTGATGCTGAATCCTACGCTCTTCATCTTGGTCTCTTTTCTTCCATCTCTCATACTCAATCTCTTGATGCTTCTTCCATTGTAGTTTTTACGGACTCAATCTCCTCAGCTAAACTCTTATTTTCTTACAGACCCCATAGTGTGCATCCGGACTCCATCGCAGTCGCCCCTCTCTTGCACTCATGGCTCTCATCCTCTCCTCTCAACCATGTCCACTTCTGGTCTATCCCCTCCTCCGCCAAATGGTCTATCCATCACCAGGCGCACACCCTCGCCAAGTCTCTTTGCCTCCCCAACCCTCGCCATCAACCCTTCTGCACCTCCCTCGGGTTCATTCGCAACCACTATACCCAAAAGTGCCTAACACTATGGCACCACCTCATGAACAACCCCTCTCACCGCAGCCACTCATGGCTCCCTCTAGTTGATGGCGCAGAGAATCCTCTCCTCCCCAAATATGCCAATGGCGGAACTTACCTAAAGTCTCCCCTTGGAAAGAACGCCCAACTTTGTGTGCGCTTCACTCGTTGCATCACCAACCATGCACCCATTGGCACCTTTCGACAGCACTTCTTCCCTGGGCGCCATATCACTTCCTGCCCTTGCAGTGAATCCCTCGAGACATGTGAGCATATCCTCGATGCCTGCCCCCGTTTTTGATATCCATATGGAGCCCGTGATGGCTTCCATTGGATCATCAATTTCCTAGACCAAAATCCCACAGCATTCTCATTTGCCGACCAGATTCAAGGACCCATCACACAAGAAGAGTTCACCACCCACCACCTCAACCGCAGAGAATGACTTGCAAGAAACGGAGTCCCGGACATTCACTAAAGGTCTCTCCACCTTCCCCTTGCCTCGTAGTTAGCTCCCAGCTCCTACCCCTCTATTCTTTCTCTTCTCCTCTTCTTGTTTTACTCGTTTTGTTAAGTTAGTTCACTTTCTTTCCATCTCACCCGTATTTAGAGTAGCCTCATACACTCTCATATTCTTCTTTCTCTCTCTTCTCTGTCTCTTTTCTTTTCTCTTAGTTTCGGTATTGGGACTGCTATCGTGCACCCGTTTGTAGTAGCTAGTCTATTGCAATAAACGAAAAAAAAAAGATAGCATTGACGAAGAGCTCTTTTGGGAGGAGGACTCTGTCGAGGTTCTCTTTCGACTTGTCAACTTCGTGGTCTGGTTGTCTAGAGAGTGCATCAACGACTGGTATTGCTTTACCTGGGTAGTGTTTGATGCGGAACTTGTATTCCTGCAATTCAACCCAGGTTTGGACATGTCATTTCGATAGTTTTCTGGCATCTTGCCAGTGTTGGAGGTTGTCATGATCCAATTGAACTTCAATTTCATAGGGAGCGGAATGTAGGTAGTGGTGCCATTCATTGAAGGCTTGCTTGATTGCCAGGAGTTCCTTATCGGGTGTGGCGTAATTTCACTCTGTTGGGGTTAATGACTTTGATCAGAATGCACATGGGTGTTCATTTCCATTGTCATCTTTTTGGATAAGTACTCCACTGGTGGCATAATCGGAAGTGTTGGTCTCAACGATGAAGGGTCTGGATGTATCTGGTGTGTGAAGGAGGGGTTCTTTCTGGAAGGTTTCCTTCAGGGCTGTGAAAGCATGTTCTGCAGTGTCGTTCCATTCGAAGTTCTGGTTCTTTCGGAGGAGTGCATTGAGAGGGGTGCATAGGTGGGAATAATGGTGTATGAATTTCCTATAAAAGTTAGCGAAGCTGATAAATTTCTGTACATCTCGGACACATTTCAGCCTAGGCCAATCTTTGATACCAGCCAGTTTGTCTTTTGACATTCTGATCTGATTATGAGAAATGTTCATCCCAAGATATTCAACAGATGTCTGTTTGAATTTACACTTCTCAGGTTTGACATAGAGATCATTCTCTCTTAGCCTCTTCAGAACTTTGTGAGTTTCTTTTCACAAAGAAGAGAGGTCATCAGAGAAAATAAGGATATCATCCATGTAGACAATGACCGTGGTGTATCCGGGCTTGTCTATCAGGTCACAAAAGATATGGTCCATCATTGCTTGGAATGTGGCCGGGCTGTTAGTCATTCCAAAGAACATGATGTTTGGTTCGAAAAGGCCAAAAGGGGTTCAGAAGGTGCCTTTCCATTGGTCACCTTCTTGAATGCAGATATTGTTATATCCTGCATGAATATCAAGAGTAGTGAAATACTTGGCACCCTTGAGGCAATCTAGTATTCCAGAAATAGAAGGAATAGGATACGCATTCTTCACTGTGAGCTGGTTCAAATGTCTGTAATCCTGAATGGGTCGCAGCTTTCCATCTTTCTTCGATATGAAGAAGAATGGTGCAGCTTGCAGGCTTTCAGACTTCCTGATGTAACCTTTTCATTGGTTATCATCTAAGGATTGCTTTAACTCTAACAGTTCATTGTCCGTCAAGTGGTACAATTTAGCTGCTTCAGGTTTAAAGTCTGGTTTTAGGTCGATCTTGTGATCATATGGTCATGAGGGAGGATATCTTTCCAATTCCTTCTCACTGAATAGGTTTAGGTAATCCCAATAAACTTTTTGGATGATGTCCTTTGGGTCCACAGACTTCTTTGAGCCGTGATATGCCTGATAGGACTTCTGTGCTTCTGAGATCTTGGTATTGATCTCTAGAGTGGCATGCGCTAGGTCAAGCTGTGCTTCATAATTGAGTCTAGCTTTCCTGTGGACGGAATGCGGAACATTCTCAGTTGCCTTTTCAGCTAACTGGATATGATTGATCTGGATCTCATTTTTGGTATCCATGTTATTGATATTTATAGCAGGGATCTTAGATCTCCTGTTTCGCCATCAAAAGGTTCTTTTCGACCAATCGATGTCGGGGTTGTGTTTTTCGAGAAATGGGAGGCCGATGATCATCGGTCGCTCTCCAATCTCTGCAATGTAGCAAGTAACATCTATGTCATGATTATCTATGTGTAGCTGCAATTCTGCTTGTGCAGTAATGGCATGGCCTACATTCATAGTACCGTCAACATTTCATACTGGTATGGGTCTCATCAAGGGTATCGTTCTTAACCCAAGCCATTGAACGGTCAAGGGAGAGATGAAGTCTCCTTGAGCACTGCTGTCAAGTAGCGGGTAAATGGTGGCAACTGTGGAGGAATTCAGATTTTTAGTATGGCCAGGATATACAGGGATTTGTTGTTGGTCGATGCTGACAAGCAGATTTCAGCTATCATCGGCTTGGTAGAAGAGTGGGTAGTCAAAATCTGTTCTGAGTTCGAATCTGTAGCCAGGACAGGAGATTCTCTAGACAGTTTCCTACTCTCTATTTTATGAGTGAGATATTTTCAAGCGGTCCAACGGGAGTTGTAGTGATTCTGTATATCAAAGGGAGGTTCAAAGTTCATACTAGAATTCGAAAACTCGGGAGGACTCAGAGGCATTGCCTCTACTCTGGTCCTTGCAGAAAAGACTGTTGTTCTTCTTTGATGATCTTGGCCATTGCATGATTAGCCAGTTCATTCTGATCTTCAGTGGTCATTTCAGTGAAAGCAACCTTGATTGCATTAAGAGTGTTGAGACGAGATGGAGAAGGATTGGAAGAAGAAGGGGGAGGATGTGGTTGATTCGAAGAAGAGGAGGAAGTCGAGGCTGAAGGCTGAGAGGAGGGTTGCTTTCCTTTCTGGAACTGTCTCTGATTCATTGGAGATTGTCGGTTCCTATGAAGGGGGCATGAGTGCACCCAGTGGTTCATGTTACCACAGGTGATGCATGCTCCACGTTTCATTCGGTCTTGTTGTCAGTCAGTCAGGATGGCATTTACTGAGATGCCTTGTTTAGCGTAGTCGTCTTCTTCGTCTGAAGAGAAGTCGAGGACTTCTTCTTCGTCTCCAGAAGAGAACTCTTCAAGTGCATCAATATCCATAGGTTCGCCTGGTGGGAGTCAGTGCTCTTTGTAGACAAACTTGTTTTGAGGGACATTGTTGAAGGCATTGTTGAAGTAAGATAGTTGGGAGGAGGGTCCTCTGCTGGTCTTGTGCATCTGATATTGCTGGAAGTTGTTAACTATCCTAGCAACATTGGCTTGCCATTGGGTGTAGGTAGTGGGAGGTTGAGTCATTAAATAGAGTTGTCACTGTACCCAATCAGGAATAGAGTTGATGTAGAGATGGACTTTATGGTTGTTGTCAGTAATGTTTGCCTGACTCAGAAGGTAGGTGAACATTTGATTGAAGACAGTGATGTCCATTTTGGAAATGTTGAGATGAGCACGTCAGAGCTTCTCTGTAGCTTGTGTCGCTTCAATCTTCGGTTTGAAGTGATCTTCGAGTCGGATATTGAAATCATGCCAAGTACTGTACTTGTAGGCATTGTTGGTGGTATTCCACTTTTCTTTCATGAAAGCATTGTGGAATCCAGTGGCATTGCCTTTGGTCATGTACTGGAGCGTGTAAAGGATTTTCTTTCAGTCATCGATGTTATTCTGCACATTTTGAAATGCAGCTCTATGATCATTGAAGACGAGTCAAAGTTGATCCTGGAATGTTTGGAAGTTGCAAGGTTCACCGTCGAACAGTTGAATCTTCGGGGCTTTGGGTGTGGCCATGGCTGCGTTCTGTTGATGAGCAGGTGATCCATGAGGTGGGTTAGGAGGAGGAGGTGGAGACAGTGGTTGACTAAACAGAGTCGAGGTCAATGATATAGTACCTGGTACTCTTGGTATTGGATTCATCTGTCTCTGTAGGTGTGTCTGATCGATAGGTAACTCTGGCCTCTGCGTCTCTGTAGTAGACCAGTTCAGAGGTGTAGTATTGGTCGGCATTGGGGTTTGGGATGAAGATAATGGTAACTCGTTGGTTCCAAAGGTATCTAAGGTTTGGGTAATGGGTACTGAGGGTAAAGTTTGCATCTCTGGGTACCTCAAGGAAGGCTGTGTATCTGGTCCTAGCCACGAGTGTGGAAATAGGGGTGAAGGTGTATCAATCTGGGTCTCAGGTTGTACACTCGTCGCAGATGCAAATGTAGAACTCTGTGATTCTGACTGCTCAGTTAGCAATGTGGTATGCCTGTGCGAAACAGTTCAGGTAGTGCTGGTTGGGATTGGTTCTGGGGTTGACGGTCGAGTTGAATGATATGATGGTGGTTCGATAGTTTGGAACCATTGCAGCGGGTTTGAGGGTTCTGACTCTCTGGTAGCCATCTGCTCAGCTGAATGGGAGGTGATTAAGGTAGTAGTTGAGTGAGGGGGTACCATTATAGTTGTGCACTGTCGATGGCTCAAATGGCATTCGAAAGCTCTGAGAAGTGCTTTGGCTTGATCGATCTCTCAAGGGGAACCTGTCCAATGGAGATGTAGACTTTGGGCTTGCTTGGCCTGCTGAAAGCATTCTTCGAACTGTGCGAAGAGAGTGGGATGTTCGATGAAAGTGGGAAGGGTCTCAAACTGCCAGCTGTGCTGGAGCTTGTAGCAAAGAAGGATGTCAGTGTCTTGGTAGACACCAAGTGGAGATTCAGGAAGTTCTGCTTTGCCTTCTCGTGAGTAACAGAGGGTGTAGTAGACTCCTAGTAGCTCTCATTTTGTGTAGGATTTGCCATTGATAAGGATTATATTTTCTGTACCATGGGTGTAGTTGTCAAGTCGGTTTTGAAAATCACTCTCGGAGCGTGCTCTCTGAAGGAGGCTTTGAAGTTCTGCGAAGCGGGAATTGGAGAAGGGTTGGTAGGAAGGAGGAGGGAGTCTAGGATATGGATTGGATGGTGTACACCTAGTGATAGGTGGGGGTAAATGAGACGTGTTGGACGATGGTCTGGACAAAAGGTCGGAGGGTGCTCTACTGAAGTTATCTTGCAGGAGACTTTGGCCAAGGATGCTCCACTGAAATTATCTTGCAGGAGACTCGGGTCAACTTGTAGCCATGAGGACAAAAGAGAAGGTAAGGAGTGGAAGTATAGCTTTACAATTCTGTTACATAGAGATGGTTTCTACACGTCATCTCAGTGCGGAGAGATACTGTCCTAAGACACCCCAGCACTATTAAGTTCCTGAAGCAGAATGCCTGTCTGTTCTCTGGAGAGAACTAGAGGCTGGCTGGAAATCTTGCAGGGACTGCCTAGGGAGAGATATGACTTGTAAGGTCGCAGGCTACTCTGTAGGTTTAGCTGTTATGCTAGTTATCCTGTCGAGGCAGGTAGAGCTCTCATGCAGCAAGAAGATAAAGTGGAAGACAGTCCTTGCTATTCTCATGCTATGTACAAATGATTGTAAAGCTAAGTTCTACTTACTTTACGAGCTATCTAAATATGAAGGCAATTGCTATTCTACATGTCCTTAAGGAGAATCTTCATAGTTACTTCAGTACTCTAAGTATAGAAGACTGAGTCTGAGGTAATATGAGATCTACAGAAGGCAAGCTATTATTACACAATATATCACTGAGCCTGAGTGCTAAACATAGTGCGTCTTCGGAAGATCCAAGGTGGGGCCGAAGTTGCAATGGAAGATGGGTCAGGTAGACACTTGGAGTCAAGAGACGGAAAGATGGTCGACAGATGATGAGGCAGGAATATGAAGGAGGCATAGATGGCAGCGGAAGTGAGAGGAGTGTAACAATACCAATCTGCCACCAATTCTCATCTCAGGAGAAGAAGAATATGAAATCGAAGCAATCTTAAAACACAGGATTTGAAGAAGATGCTTGGAATATCTAATACATTGGAAAGGATATGGACCAACTGAGGACTCATGGGAACCTGAAGAAAATTTAGAAAATGCCAAACAAATACTTCAGGAGTATAAAAGACAGAAGAAACTCATCTAACATTCCTCAGACAAATGTCCTCTGCTACCAATGAAAACATCCTCTCTACAACCTCAAATCCTCCCTCTCTGAAGCCTGAGGCAAAGGGAAAGACTATCCCAAGCTGCCAAGCTTTGCCATGACCTCAACCAGGTCAAGCTGAAGTACCCAGTAGTGAAGTTGCTGCCTTACGATGCATCTTTCTACATGAGGGAACAGCCTGTGACTTTATGTCTGGTTACAGCCAGAATCATAAATTCATTGACCTTTGCAACACCATCAGGTCTGTGCTTTTTTTTTTTTTTTTTTTTTTTAAATCAATGTTTACTGCCATCATTGATCTACTACAAAGAGTATCTAGGCAAACAGGTGCACGATAGCAGTCCCAATGTATAAAGAGAAAAGAGAAGAAAAAGAAAGAAAAACGGAAATGCAAAAATACAAGTGCTCCGAACAACATGAATGAAAATGAAACAGATCACCAAAGGCTGGTCCATGGCCACGAAGTAGCATGCTGGGAGAGGGGAAAGCATATGGTGATGCATTAGCCCTTCTGGCCCCCAGAGGGAGCCTTCTTGGCCTCTGCATTGTGTTGGTATCTCCCGCAAATCCAATCACGGTTGAATCAATGTCACCAGTATGGGCACTGGCAGTCATTGGAGGAGTGGGTGCCTGAACAGTTAAGGCACCAGGGGGAATGAGGGCAGGGTTCACCTGCTGGAGTAGGGAGGATGGGGGGAGTCACCTTGGGGTTGCCCTTGCAACACCCAGCCATGGAGTGGTGAGAGGCCTCGGAGTGAGGTCCCCCACAGAGAGGACACCTGGGTGCATGAGCATGGCAGGCATCAGAAGGATGACCCCAGCACCAACATCACTGGCACTGAGGTGTGCCAGTGTGGGCACAAGCCCCTTTGATGAGACAGGAAGCACCATTAATCATGATGTGCCTGTTGATAAGGGAGGCAGCAAGGGTGCCGCATTGAGAGTCAACCAAGTCGACCCACACAGTGGCAGTATCAGACTTGGTGGAGTTGCAGATGATATGCATGTGGTGCACGTCAGAAGTAGGGAAGAAGGGGGAGGTGGAGGCCTCAGTCTTGACCTGGTCAGCCATGAGGGTAAAGCCATCAGCTGAGAAGAAGGGGACGTCCATGATCTTGATAAAAGATTGGGACACAGGGAGGGTGATGGAGGCACTTTTGAGCACAGCAGGGAGACATGTGGAGAAGGTATCAAGGTCCGCTTGGGAGGGGACACCACCTGTGGAAAAGGCGATGACACCAGAGTGGAAGCAGCCAGAGTCAACAACAAGTGCTGACTTGGCCCGGGTAAGCACTTGATTGAAGCGCACGACAAGGGATTGAAGGGAGACACGAGCACTAGCAAGGTTGCTAGCACTGGCACTCAAGAAGAATTGACACTGGGTAGGCCCCTGGGTCACATAGTAAGGCTTGCACCTCATAGAAGGGTTGGGTCTGGAAGGACCAGTCTTGACATCATGCAAGGGAGGGCTGGGCCTGTTGCATGGAGGTTGAGGGACATGTGAGGGAGGTCTGGGCCTGTCACATGGAGCAGGGGTCACAGGGGGGGGCCGAGAGGGCACCAGGGCCTGGGCAGAGGGTTGGGAAGCAGGCACTGGTTGAGCATCTGTCATCACTGAGTCAGCTGTTCCATGGAATGGCATGTGCTGGGGGGGAGGCTGCTGCACTGGGAATAACAGGGCAGTAATACTGCCTGGGGAGGGGGGGGATCATTGGATGGGGGGTGTACAA